>JAODAL010000896.1:0-115000 GCA_025379985.1 Phyllomedusa bahiana
TTTTTTAGGGTTATTTTTAAAGATTTACACTTGAGGTGTCAGCAGACCTAAATGGTACCAAAAAAACATCCTAATAAAAAATTAAGGCCTAAAAACCATATGTGCTCCATCTTTTCTAAAATTTTATGGGAACAAAGCGTATATTTATAAAACACTGAAAAATTGGGGGAAATAATGTTGATTTGCATTTCCCAATAACATCCTTGTTCCAAAAAAATTTATTCCCAAATTGAAAATCTTAAAAAAGTAAAATTTCACCTCCCTATGCTTTCATTCCGGTGAAACATTTAGGGGGTTACCAAACATCCTAAATGTTTTTTTGAATACTTTTTTTTTCTAAAAAAAAGTGATTTTGGGGGGGTTTTTAATCTAAAACCCAATCAAACGAACTGTACCAAAAAAAAATCGGTGTTGAAAATTTTTTCTTGAAAATGAAAAAGTTGCAACAAATTTTATAACCCCTAATTCAAAAAATAAAGAATTAAAAATTGATGGTAACAAAAGTAGACATAGGTAAATTCTAGTTATAAACATTTTTTATATAACTGTCGCTTAAAAGCAAAATTTTAAATTTTTAAATGGCTAATCTTTCACATTTTCTTTTTTTCAAAAAAAAAAAACAGATGAAAAAGGGACTGTACCAAACCAAAATGTTTTACTAATTTAATGTCATGAGAAAACAAAGTCAAATGGATGGGAAAGAATAAAAAAATTTTTCCCAAAAAAAGTGACATGATTTTAAGAATAGGGTAAGGTCAAAACTGTCTGTGACAGGTTAGATCTGACTGATTGGTCTGTGGACAGAGTCTTTTAAAAAGGTCACTTTTTAAACAGCTATCTTTAAGCGGGAAAATTGGGGATTAGGGGGTCAAGGTCTGTAGAGCCAAACTCTTAATAGATGTAGGAATCTAATACGTATTTCTCTCAGCAAAATGCAAAAAAATTTTATAAAATTTATAAAAAGTGATTTCTGATTTTTTTTTTGATATTTTATCTCCAATGTTTTAAAAATTAACCCCACCCTTAAAATTATAGACTGTTTCATAGTCTTTGTCAGTGGCAAAACTTACAAAATCAGCCAAAGGCTCAAAATAATTATTTCCTATCACGGAAAAAATGGTTATCTAAGAGATTGACTTTTATGGGGCAACAACAATTATGTGTAACTATTTTTCTAATTGTTTTATTTGTAAAATGGTACAATGAACTTTTAATATTGTTTTACATTTTTAAAAAACAAATTTTTACACCTATGCTTGTAGTCCTCCAATGGTACTTGCCACCAGGGGAGTGATTTATTGTCCACCATTATACACAGTATGTAAATTTTCCATACATGGATTAAAAATGGTAGGTCAGCCCGACACTGGGCTCCAGCAAAGCTTTGTCCAGAGAAGAGGCAGAGGTCGTTGGTTATACCATATCAATTCTGCAGGCAATGTTTCCGATGTGTCCCTCATTTCTAATAAAGTGGTATCGCGTGCTTTTGTCGTTGCACATATTTTTGCCGCAATTTCAGCCAATTCAATATGTTTTCTGTGCTAATAAAGTTTTATCTCTCGCTTTCTGATGCTAAAAAAGCTTTTTATTTTAACACATTACTGGAATGACAAGAATTTGATTTATTTATGGATGTTTGCGCTAGAAATTCCTTTTCTTTACAGATTTTAAAACACGAAAAAAGTTCTCTTGCTTCTGGAACGAAAAAAATTATTTTTTTATTGGATTTGGCACAAAAATCCTTTTCTTTATGGATTTTGTGTTGAAAATCCTATGCTTTACAGATTGTTTGGTGCTATAAAGTTCTCATTGCTTCGATGCTGAAAATTCGTTTCTTTACCGGATTTTGGTGTAAAATTCGTTTCTAATAACGGATTTTGTGTTAAAATCCTTTCTTTATAGATTTTTATTGGTGTGATTAAGGTTGGTCCCTTTTCAAGGGGAACCTTCATGGAATTGGAAAGGTTGCCCGAGATTTGGTTTAAATGACCCGGGTCGTGATGCAATACCACAGAAAGACAGAGTTCTCTGATACCAAATGCATAATTAAATAGTTTAAAGCCATCCTGTATTATACCCGTTTGATAGAGGGTGTTCAGGGTGGGGGTGGGGGGGGGGGGGGGGGGGGGGGGGGGGGGGGGGGGGGGGGGGGGGGGGGGGAGGGGGGGGGGGGGTGGGGGGGGGGGGGGGGGGGGGGGGGGGAGTTTACATAAGCATGACATCAGATTTAAGAACACATCAACTAGATTTAGGTACAAAGTGTAGTCCGGAAACATGGCCTTATTAGGAATTAGTAGAGGTCAACATGTTCTTATTCTTTTATCGAAACTAACATTAGTTAGGTTTTTTATTGAAGGTAGCATTTAATTACTTCCACTGATTAGTTGTTCATTGTGTATCAAGTATTTGCATATTTATTTTTATATTTGTCAACAAAACCAAAAGTTCACTAGCAATCTGAATTTAAAAACAGATTACTTTCCTTGTGTACAAGTCAGCTAAAGCTTAATGAGGGAAAAGTACCAGAGAATAACTCCTTAGATCTGGCGTATGGATAACATTTTTAATGTCATCCCCTTAACAACTCCCCCCTTTGTGATAAGTACCACTGCTTGACAATCTGACATATCCCCCTCTTGATGGATTTTCCTAATCTTTTCCTCTTTCTAGCTTCCCTTCCCTCCGTAGTGAGACGAGACATCGCCCCGAGAAGTGCGGGTGCCCCCAGATAGACCCCTAAGTTGCCCTGTCTTAACCCTAAGTCACAATACTTCCAGGTCTCACTTAAATATCTGGAATTTAAGTCACTGGTTAATGGTAGTACTTATCCTAGTACATAGGTGGTGGGATCATTTCAGACAGCGTGCTACTTCTATCAATCACAGAATCACAAGGGAAATGTCCAGAAAGATAATACATTGTAGTAGATTCCAATGCAATCTTCAAACAGGGGGTGGATGGTTCCACATACATTCCAGATTTATTCCAACGAGGCAATCAACCATGTCATCAGATGAAATCACCTCGAGTAAGGTGGATACAGCAACATCCACAAGAAAAATCAATATGCTGGCGACCACTGCAAACTGAAATCGCAAACTGGAGACACTAGATGGCTCCATTTTCCATAACCATGAATTCCAGCCTAGTCCAGTGAAGGTGGTTCTCGATCCCGCTAATAATTTTCAGCAAGCTTCCTCAAATAGGGTTGTTCATCCATCCAAAGCCTTGGAGACACTACCATCAAGGATCTTATTGTTTTGGGAGAAAGAACAAAACAAAAAGATCCGCACATTTTGCAAACCCCCCATATTTTTTTATGCCCCCGCCAAAAGCTTGTCTAGTGCCATCCTATTTTTGCCATGTCATTAGAAGAGGTGGGCCCCATCTGGTCAGCTAAACCACTTATTGCATCTCTAAGATAAAAATAATGAATCACTGTTGTATTATAATATATTAATTTATCCAATCTACATTCTAAAATCGCTGTAACCCACCAAAAAGTAAACCGCTTTCAAAACCAGCTGCTATCTTGATTTTCTGGCCTAAAACTTATCGGGCACTCCACTGGGGACTCTAATGTTGGTCTAAAAAGATTTTTGGACCAAAGAATCCATGATGTTACAATCTCTCTCTCTTTTTCTAGTGAAACCTTCACACTTAAAGTTTTATAATTCTCGATGTATTATGGTCTGAAGAGCTTTATTTATAACATGGCAGAAAGTATTTGCTCCAGAGTGACCTACCAACTCCACTTCAGATACTATCTTGTGGTCTTAACTTCATATCTCCACACATCCCACCATAAGCAGTTCATGCCACACTCGCTGGGTTTTATAAACCTCTTTTAGCCACAAATGACTCATCTTTATCCTTGTCTACAGAGAGTGTGTCACCATCAACAAAATTCTGATGTAAAATTTTCCCACTACCTTCCATTTCCTGTTCTTGGAAACAGGTGTCGTTTCCTGGATAGCCACAACTCAGGGGTAACTGATCCACCTTACTGCTGATTAACTTTAAAGTGCAATGGAAGTAACGATATAATGTCATCGATCTATATTGACATATGAGGCTAGTATATGTACCAGGCAACGAGGAAAGCCCTTTTAGGTATTTCCATCCTCAATATTAAATGGATTAATTGTCCTAAGATGGTGGCCCTAGCTGTTGCACATGCGATACACTTTTGTTCTATGTCTTTTTGCAGGGCAGTGTACCTCATCCCCATGTTTTAGTGCCCTCAAAATTCTTTCTGTGTAACCCTGTTTCTAGAGGTCGAATTTTATCTTACATAAGTCACTTCCTCTAAGGAAGTGAGGTCTAAATGGTTGACGGTGAGTTATGGCTGGTCTCCATTGTCCTGCTATCTGATTCTTGTAAAGGCTTTTTTAACCAAAAGGTTCCTTGTGTTACCCCTATGGCAGGAACATACAATCCTAATAACATAGTAAGGCCTTCATCTCCCTGGATGAGGGGTCAATTTTTATGTTTATTACATGGGCAATACAGTCCTGGGGCCTTACCTCAGTGTCGTTCTGGATCAACAATCGCCATTTGGGGGTTAGTCCTAAAAATAGTCAACCTTTCTGAGAGGAGTGTCACCCTGTACTGACAAACTCACCCCCGGTCAATAGCTTTCCGAGGTGTGTATCCCCCATGGATCCCCCTGTATTTTCCAACCAGACTGACCAAGAAATGCATGTATCATATTCCCTGGTCTGGTGACACAGAAGAATGATACAGCCCCTTGGACCCCTGTTAACCAACTTATCAATGTTCATTCCCACTGTTTTGTCCCTTAGCACATGTAACCTACCTTATACAGAAATCAAATATGAAGGTTGCTGATGGGCCCGGATGTGTTGAACCACATAGTATATTTACCGACATCCATCATTTTGGTGTATACCTGAAATATCTCCATGGCCCCGAATTCCGTTTGAAGGCATTGAAAAGGTGAATATCACCATCATCTGAGCAGAATCACCTTTCCTTCCAGACTTTTTACAGTGCTTGGCAAGGATCCATTTCGCTTTTCCCTTCAATATTACTGAGGTGGTCTGTGGGTGAGGAAACCACTGGAAGGACCATCAAATCTTTGTGTTCACTAGCGGTTTTTCTGGTAATGTCCTCTTCCACAACTGACCCAAACACCTTGGTAACGATGAAAGAGAGCCCACTTGAGCCTGACTGGATCCTTGGAATCTGGGTATTATTGTTGCGCTTTGTCTTTTGACTCCTAATTAATCGCAGCAACATTGCGAAAATCTCGTGCATGTTGGGCCGATACGTGGCCGGGCAAGTGGTTCAGAGCTGGCTACTAACCCCGTCAGTTTTGTGGTACCACTGTGCCTACCCAGTGTAGACCCGTCCGTCCTTCAAACCGAAGCTTCTTCTAAGAGCCATCTTACAAAAAACTCAACATCTGGATTTAGTGAGAGGTACAACACTCAAAACGCATGTTGAAACGTACCTGATGTTTCCCTGTGCACATAAAGGGCTATGTTCAATCATGTTTTCACAGTTTGTAGGGTTCCTGAACCGTCCCCCCCCCCCACACCCCCCCCCCCCCCCCTCCCCTAATTTCCCCCCCCCCCCCAAATCAAGAACCTCTTCATCTGATAAGGCCATGAAAGAATAGTGGTGTCATCCTGCGCCTCCTCCCCCTCGCCCCCCTCGCCTCCCCCCCCACACCCCCCCTCCCCCCCCCACCCATTTTTTTGTCATCCCTACGGTCAAAGGAGAATTAGAGATAGCTGGATTCAATTTCATGCAGATCGTTTGATAGTCACATTTTGGGCAAGTGAGCAGGGCACATTGTGAAGTCAGGAGCTTGTCAATTCCACAGAGATATGCGATGACGTATGGACCAGGTTAAGGATCTAAATAGGACATGCGGGGTGTAAAATAGGACAGGATAAAATCCAGTCACATAATTCAGGATGCCTTGTCCACACGTGCAACTGTTCTGCCCTGGCTTCTTATACACATAGGGGGTGAATCGCCACATAGCTACAGGAATTCCTGGTTTCCAATGCGCAGATACATCATAGAGCCTACTGTCTGTTTTTGCTGCCCATCGTTTTTGGACTAAAACCAGCCTCTTCGCACTGCCCCCCAATCCAGCTTACTGCGCTAAGATACTATGCTGAGGACGCCCTAAAGCGGGACACCACCAGGCAGACCAGGCTGAGAAATAGCACATCCTGCCCACCATCTAATTTACATTGAGAGTGATAGAAGCACTCTAATCGTTGCGCTCTGGGGTCCAGCTGAAAAGGTGTACAGAGAGGGCGCAAACACGCATAACAAGAGGGCCTGGCAAATCAATAATGAATGCTGATGCTCGACACCAAAAACGGCCTGCGCCAAGTATGAATACTAGTAGCCCCCTAAGAAAATTGCATTCGACACTACCCCACTGAACAGCGCAAATAGGTTGTTGGACAGTCCATCCTAATTTTTGGTGGGACTTATGGTTTAAGAACTAGACATAAAAGCCCGCATTGAGAAAAGCTTCACAATTACATCCCCACTAATCCCAACAACCACCCCCCTGTAATACTATATCAAATCCTAAATCTGATCCATGAAACTATTCACAGGCTCTTACAAACAAATTCCCCCTCACAGAAATGGTCCCACTGATGTCTTTAGGGACCCTGCCCACTGTACAACCTAAGAGAGAAAAATTGTGTGCGAGTTCTGCCACTTTATTGTCTGCAATCACCATCGTTCACTAGAGCAACCACCATGAAAATTCTATGACCTTATGCACTGTTTGGGCAAATTGTCACCATAATGAAAGTAGCGGAGGTTGCTAACCACCTTTTCTAAATTAGCCAAGACACGCCATGCACCACTGGCATCAACCAATTTTTTCCCTATCGAAGATGGATGGTCTGAGTCCCCCGACCCCCCGACCAGGGAACAGTTGTAGGTATGATGCAGGACCTGACCATCCCACCAGTAAAAAAGCCAATAGGCAAAGTCAAAAGGATATATGGGGCATCTTTGAGTAAGCCTATCTGTAGTCGTGTGGTCCCGAAGGTTATAGCTGAGTTTACTGTATTTACCACTGGTTCTCGCTGCTCATAGCATATGAGCCCCAGTGGGTTGCAAGTGGCCCATACGGCGCCGAATCTTTCATCAACATTTCCTGTTGCAATTTAGCGTTTGGAGACTGTCAAGGGTGTCTCCTTCCTCCTCATTATTTTTCAGTGTCCTCCATCGTTTTAGAAAGACAAGGAGGATGTATAGTAGGCATTTGGAATCCATATATTCTACTCTTGTGTAATATGTACAGATATAACGTGAACCTTTTTTCCTGCCTGTGGCCTTGGAGTACTCCCAACTAGGCTAGGCATCGGTGTCCCGGAAGTCGGGATTCTGTTGCCGCACAGAGAAACGCTGACCATACTGTTCCCAACAGAAGCCACCAACAGGTTGGAATGTGAAGGGGGTGTTCTTTCTAATTTTCCCCTTCTATCTATCCCTACCTCTGGGCTGGTCATCTTGTCTTTCAGTACCTATAATTCCTTCCTCATCTCCTCCTTACATCATACACCATTCTCGTTCCAATTTCTTTGCGTGCTAACTCTGGCCCTACATTTCTGGCTTATCAAGTAACTTATGATCACTGAGCCAGCCACCCACCTTTGTCACTCAGGGCAGAAGTGCCACAGTGAAGGCGTCCAGAGGTTCCATCACAACACATCCCCATACTCTTCATCAACTTAACCAGAAACCCTTTTACAAGCCGCATATTCCTCGTTTTCTGGCTCACATCTCTCACAGTGCATCCCAGCTTTCCATGTCATAAGTGACTGGCCTCGACCACCCATCCTTGGGCGGTAGTGAATGCCCTGCCTTATTTAACTTGTTTTTGACAACAGAACAATAGCAAAAGCATAACAAAACAAACAAGAAAGTGAGGTAGATAGTAAAGTATGGGTTTTTGAGGGTGAAAATTGGTCAAAGGTAGGGTGACTGGGTGACGAGTAGCCCTGTGACTATGTTATATAACTTTAACAAAACACCTATTTAGGGACCCTTATCTCATACATGATGAATTTATTTATGGTAATGCCTTAAACAAGAACCATACGTCTCCATTCAGATATAGGTTCTAGCATTGTAGCAGGAAAAGAATGTGTCAGAAATCATATCAGAGACCCCTTATGTGTAAAACATAGTAACATAAATTTTAAGGCCCGTGACCCCAGAGAGAACAGGTGTGGCAGTGAATCGCGAGCGTGGAGAGATCAACAAAGGGTCATCACATACCTAACCGAGGCCAAGTACCTTTAGAGTCTATGAATAGACATCAGCAAGTTTTACAAAACCATTTAAAAGTGTGAAAAGAGAAAAAAAATACAGTACGACACATTTAAACAAAACCATAACTGCTTTCTTCCTTGTTTGATATCAAAGAACAAAGGCCTAGTGCCCACCCGTTTTCCTTTATCTTCTCTGCCGTCTGACTGATTCGAGTGCTTTCCAAATGTACCTTCCTCCCTTTTCATTCCTCACCCAGATCCTCCAAAAATATTCTCTTGCAAAAAGAAGCGTTTTCAAAAACGCTACGATTTCCTGGGCTAAATAAACCCTTGCTGAACCAGACAACTGCAAAATATATATCATAATAAATTGATTTTTTAATCGATCACAAACATCAGTGATTTTAGAGGTTGGTAGAGGCCCCAAATAATGATTAGGACAAATTGCCGTCAGCCGTGTGACTATGAACAGGTAGACACGAATCCAAACTCAATCCCCCCAAGGTCACTTCTGTGGTGAATTGCAAATATGGTTACTTCACAACTAAAATCTTCCGCAACTACTACTGAAATCATCACAACCCTCTCATACATAATTTTAAATACCCATCCTAGAGGTGAACTACCAGACAAATACCAAGACAAACAGACGCAAAAGTAGAAACAAAAACCCTTCTCTAACACCACTCATATTTCTATTGTTGTGAGGCAATATTAGCTGCATGAAGTTTTTTCACATATATGACAAACAAAAACAGACATGAGGACTCACATATATCTCCAATCCAATAAACCATTAAAGTATCACAAAGATCTGTCTATGTTCTTGACCAAAAAGCTTGTCAGGAAGTACAGAAAGATTGTCTATAAGCATACCCCAGAAGTCCGTGCATACAGGAGAGAAGATAAGGGAGGTCAACAAGAGAAGTTTTGGAAGTGTAAGAATCTTAAATGATAACTGTACCTATGTACACACGCCCGGTGTAATTGTGTGTCTGTGTGTCCCTGATCCCCCGTCGTGCCAGAAGCGCCGGGGCTCTTCGAGGATATGGTCATGTTCTTCCAGCCCTCACGTTGGTTCGCCAGCTTGTTAAGGATGGTCCTTTTCAGGACCTTTTCCAGGTATATTGGATGGATTGTTTCAGATTTGGGTTTGATGACCCCCGGGTCTAGAAGCGAATGACACAGAAAGACAGAGTTCTCTGAGACCATAATGCATAATTTATAAATGATAAAGCATCCTGTATTAAAGTAACCTGTTTATAGATGGTGTTCCTTCTTGATTTACATAAAGCATACGGAGCTAGTCATATTTTAATAAACAACATCACTAGATTTAGGGTAACAAATGTTTAGGTCCGGAAAGCATGGCCTTATTAGGAATTAGTAGAGGTACAAACATGTACTTTATTCTTTTATCGAACTAACTCGAGTTATTAGTGTTTTTATTGAATGTAGCAATTGGAATTACTTGCACTGATTAGAATGATTCATGATGAGGGTATCTATGTTTATTAACTTTTAATGTTATTTAATTTGCGTCCACACCAAGGTTCACCTAGCAATCTTATTATTAAAACAGATTTCAGCTAAAGCTTATGAGGGGAAAAGTTACCAGAGAATTAACTCCTTAGATCTGGACATATGGATACATTTTTAATGTCATCCTTAACAGGTGCTAATAAAGTTCTCTCTCTACTGATGCTGAAAATTCGTTTCTTTCCGGATTTTGCCGTTTAACCTCTTCCCGACATTGGACGTAGTCATACTCGCTAGCGGGACGTGCGTTCCCGCAAATGAACATATGAGAACGTCCTGGCAATCATGTGGGGCTCACCTGCAAGTGTATATTACTGCTGGCCTCATGCCAAATCAACTGCAGCCAGAGTGCGGTACGGCTGCGGGTGATTAACCCTTCATTAATCTGAAGATTGCTGTTACAAATCCCCTCTGGGGAAAAGTGAAAAAATTTGAAAAAGTAAACAAAAAGTTAAAAAGTAAAACACAAAAAATAAAATAAAAAACACGTACACCGCCCTTTTCCCCTTTACAAATGCTAATAGCCCCAAAAAAGATCAAAAAGAAGTAAAGTACCTATATTTGGTATCGCCGCGTGCATAACGACCCACCCTATAACTCTGTCACGTTAATTAACCCGTACGGTGAACGCCATAACAAAAAAAAGTCACAGAATTGCGATTTTTATTCATTCCGCAGCACATAAAATGGAATAAAAATCGATCAAAAACTCAAATAAACACCAAAAAGATGCCAATTAAAATATCCTGCAAAAAAAAACCTTACACAGCTCTGTATATGGAAAAATAAAAAAGTTATGGCTTTCAGTAGATAGCGATGCATAAGTATTGTCTTAAAGTGCTTCAACATAAAAAAATATATAAATTGGGTATCGCTGTAATCGTATCGACCCAAAGACTAAATTTAACTTATCATGGATACTGCACGGTGGGCGCTGTTGAAAATAAAAAACACTACTAGGATTGCAGTATTTTCTTCACCATGACTTCCAAAAAACGGATTTAATACAGATCAAAGATCTTGTCCCCCCAAAAAAATGATACCAATAAAAACGTCAACTCATCCCACAAAAAACAAGGCCCTACACAGCTCTGTATACAGAAAAATAAAAAAGTTATGGCTCTAAGACTATGGCGATGCAAAAAACGTGTTTCCCTTTTTGAATGAAAGTGTTTTTATTGTCTAAAAGCATTAAAACATAAAAAAATACAAATTGGGTATCGCTGTAATCGTATCAACCTGCTGAGTAAAGCTAGGATCTCATTTACACTACACGGTGACGCTGTAAAAAAATAAAAATAAAAACACTACCAGGAATGCTGTATTTTGTTCAAAATGCCTCACAAAAACCTTAATAAAAAGTGATCAAAGCATCATATGCCCCCCCATAATGGTATTACCCTGTTTCTCCTAAAGACGAGCTAAGACTTATTTTTAGGGGATGTCTTATTTTGCCATGAACAATAATTCACATTTATTGTTGAACAAAACATCAACATGTATTAATATACCGTAGTGATTTCATCACAACCATCAGCATAAGCAGCCAAACTCTGAATTTCATCACTAAAAATGCACTATGTCTTTTGGGGGTGTCTTATTTTCGGGTAATAAATACATCAACTCATCCCGCAAAAAAACAAGCCCATAATCTGCCCCGTATACAGAAAAATGAAAAAGTTATGACTGTCAGAATAGGACAACATAAAAACTATTTCTATTGTGTAAAAGTAATAAACATGATAAACTATATAAAATTTATATCATTGCATTTGTACCAACCCGCAAAATAAAGGTATCCACTCACTTACAATGCATGGCAAACACTGTAAAATTGAAGCCAAAAAAACAATGGTGGAACTGTTTTTTCCCCACCATTTTCATGGCCCAATGCTATAAAACTATGAAACACCTGTGCGCCCAATATGCACAATACACCCCTAGAGGAAATCCCTGAGGGGTGGTGAATCCAAAATGGGGTAACTTCTGGAAGGTTTCACCTTTTCTGGTACTTTGGGGGCTTTGCGACATGGCACCCACCAAAATCTGCATTCCAAAAGCCAAATAACACTCCCTCCCTTATATGCCCTGACATGCGCCCAAACAGCAGTTTACACCCATATGTAGGGTTTGCCGAACTTGGAAGAAATTGCATAACAAAATTTGGGGGGCTTTTTTCCAGTATTCCTTGCAAAAATTAAACATTTTCAGCTAAAATTGCATATTGCTTGTTGTTTTTAAAAATTATTGTATTTAAAAATTGTTGTATTTAAAAATTGTATCAGTTTTAGTATAAACATTCATCTATAAAATATTTTTTTCATTTTCACAGCCTAACGCTAAAAACATTTGTGAAACACCTGTGGGGTCTATATGCTCACTTACAAACCCTGGATAATATTCCTTAAGGGGTGTAGTTTCCAATATGGGGCCTTTTTAGGAGTGTTTATTAAGTTTTAGCACCTTAGGGTGTCCGCAAACCTGAAATGGCACCTAAATAAAATCATAATGAAAATGAGACCCAAAAGACCGGTAGGTGCTCCTCCTATTCTGGGGCTTGTGTTTGAGCCAAATAGTGCACTAGGGCAACTTATGGGATATCTCTGAAAACAGCTTATTCTGGGGAATCAATATTAAGTTGCATTTCCCTGATCACATCTACTGTGTTGTTGTGAATAATCGATAAAAATTGAAAATCTGCAAAAAAAAGTGAAATTTTGAAATTTCACCTCCACTTTGCTTTAATTCCTGTGAAACACCTAATGGGTTAATAAACTTCCTAAATGCTGTTTTTTAATACTTTAATGGGTGTAGTTTCTTAGATGAAGTCCTTTTTTCGGTACCTAACATACATGCCAAATCAAAGTCACGTCAGAGCTGGACTAGTCCCTAAAAAAATGTATATTGTAAATTTTCTTGAAAATGTGAAAATTACTACTAAATTTCTAAGTCCCCTAATGTCGTAAAAAAATAAAAATTAAAAAAAATATGCAAACCTACAGTAGACATATGTCTTACACGCAGAAATTTTTGAAGTTTGGAAATGGTAAATTTTTAAAATTTTTAACATTTTTCATGATGCTTTGATATTTTTCACAAATAAAAATTGACTTTTTGGACCAAAATTTCTTACTATCTTAAAGCTCAATGTGTCATGAGAAAACAATCTCTGAATCATATGGATAGGTTAAAGTGTCAAAAAGTTATTCTCACATAAAGTGACACTTGCCAGATTTAAAAAATGGGGCTCTGTCAGAGAGGCCAAATCTGGCTCCGGTGGTGAGGGGTTAAAATCCGTTTTTTTACGGATTTTGCCGCTATAGTCCATTTTTTTACTCAATCTCCTGTCCTGGCTGTCAAACATTACAATGAAACTCTCTCAACCACCCTGGACATATTGGCACCGCTCACACACCGCACCACCAGAGTCAGTTGCTGGAAGCCTTGGCACACACCTCAGACTCGCTTTCTGCAGCGATGCTCCAGGTGTTCTGAGTGTCTGTGGAGAAAGTCAAAGCTAACTGTAAACTTTCTCCACTACAAACTTATGCTCATGACTTACCACATTGCCCTTCACTGCGCCAAACAAAAATATTTCACCTCCCTCATCTCAACAGTACACAACAACCCAAAACTTTGCTGAAGACCTGGCCACTCACTTCAAAGACAAAATTGACAGTATCTAGAGATGGACGAATTTCTCAAAAATTCGATTCGTCGACTTCGCCGTCAAAATTATTTTCGTCCCAAATTAATTCAGGACAAATCGCATTAAAAAAAAACAGCTATTTCCTGGCTACAGAGAGCCTGTACGGTGCTGTTATGCTTAGATATGCAGAGGGAGCATGGTTTGGTCTTCATATGATGCTGTGTTTTAGTATGACACGCACATGACTGCCGCCACTATTAGAATCGCTTCACTCTTCATTTCCCTGGGCACTTACAGGAGCAAACTGACCAAAAAAACTGAAGCAGGAATGCAGCCTGACAAAGTCATAGCAGCGCCAGCTACAATAGCGTCAGAGAACAACAATAGTAGGTTCCTGGAGCCGCCACAGGTCGCAGCACAGTAAGGGGACGTCACAGCAGGGGTTACCCTGCGAAGCCAAAGCTTCCGGTGTCATCTAGCGGCCATGTGTTGCCCACACACTAGGTCATACACTTTCTCCCAGATGACATCTGACAACCCCAGCCAAAAGTCGGTAAGTTTGTCAGACACAACCCTTAGTTGGCATGACCCGGGAGCAGGTGAGGGGCCCTCACCTGTCCTCAACCCACCTCTGTTCCGTTCGCTTCCCACACCCAGAGAACTACTATATGCTGCGCCACTATACAGGGAGAATGAACTATTTGAGGACAGTGGGCAGCAAAGAGGTGGGGAAGACATCTGCTGCTTCTTGCAGAAGCGGGCAAATAGTGATGAGGAGAGATGCATTGGGGGGTTATGTTATGAGTGGTCAGGCTTTGTATAACGACACCGTTGAGGTGGACGGCGGTGACAGGCAAACACTAATCGATGTAGCCGATCCCACTTGGGAGCCGGGTGAAGCAAGCAAGGCTGGGACAAGGTAAGGTGCCTTAGTTAAACAAGGCATAAGTGCCCCCCAAATGGGAAAATTCAGCCCACTCAATACCTCCTTGTGCCCCCTTTTCTCCTTGGGATGAAGTGGCGTCGTACACAGTCGCCTACCGTCGACTATCCATTGTCCCGGCCCTGGAAGCATTCCGTTTTCTCTAAATTAAGTTTTAGGAGACGGGAGAAGAAGAAGGAGGATTTGGACGACAGACAAACTGGGATCTTGGGCAGCATAGAGTTAATGTCTGAGCTGGAGATTTAAAGTTGGGTGTCATCAACATACTGGTAGTTTTGAAAGCCATGTGATGCTATGAGCTGACCCAGACCAACAGTGTACAAAGGGCTTCATCATTATCACTGGGAGAAGAGAGTGGCTGCTTGCGTGTCAGGCAGTGGCGCAGAGCGTAAGTCGGTAGTGTGGCTGGGAGTCAGCAGGGTGGCAGCAGTGCGAGGTTGGGAGCCAAACAGCCATGATTTAGACCACCCACTTTGCAGGTCCCAGAAAGTAGTGGCACAGGGGCTCACCGGGTCAGCAGCGGTAACAGTCAGTGCGGAGCTTTGGTGGTAAAATCACCTACTCGGCGGTGTGCCAGTTATTTGACGAAACACCAGAGGAGGGTTGAACATAACTATATGTAGAATCTGTGGGCAGAAAGTAAAGCGTGACCAGGGACCTAACGTTGGCACCATGGCCCTGCAGCAACATCATGCAGTGTCACCATACGTGACACCTAAAACATGCTCTATAGTTATGGTCTCCTTCAGTTCAATTTCCATACGCGGCATTTGGACAAACTGGTGTAACGCAGAAACTGGTTTCAAACCACCACGTTTATACTTCATGAGTGTTTGATCATCACTGCTGTCCTCCTCAACAGTCCAGGTATGCGGAGGCTGACCGCTCTGCAAAAAACCTCCCATGCCACTCTCCACCTCAATACTGCAAGAAGCAGGGGATGTCTGCCTCACTTCTACGTTGCCAAGTAACTGCTGACTGTACTCAAATTGTTCGTGCTCACTGTATAATGGTGCTGAGCCCAGACCACATACTAGTTCTCTGGCTGAGGGACCCGAATGGGACAGAGTCGGGTTGAGTACAGGTGAGGGGTGCTGACCTGTTCCCGGGCCATGCCAATTAAGAGTTGTATCTGACGAACCCACCGACTGTTGGCTAGGGTTGTCAGATGTCATCTAGGATGAAGTTGATGACCTACTCAACCAATTAAGAACCCTTGGGTTGCTGATCAACACACGGCCGCTACATAACACCGGCAGTTCTGGCCTCACGGAGTCACCCCTGCTGCGACGTCCCCTTACTGTGCTGTGACCTGTGCTTGCTTCAGGAATGTTTGAGCCACTGCCACTCGCATGTGAAGAGCCTGCCACCTCTCGGTCTTACATACTGTTTGTTTAAAATTTTACAGACTCTGTTTAATGAAGATATCTGTATATGATAAATACACACCCTGTATTTGACTCCAAATGAACCCACTAACAGGCTTGGGTAACCCTTGGATATAAATTGCGCTCCAGAAATTACCATAAAATTTTTTCTTGTATGTGACGTTTAAAAACACGTGTATTTTACTGAATATAAAAGCACAAACATGCTTAATTACCCCTTGAATATAAATTGCGCTCCAGAAATCAGCAGGAAAAATGTACCCGTATGTGGCGTTTAAAAACACCATATATTTTACTGAATATAAAAGCACAAACACGCTTAATTAACCCTTGAATATAAATTGCGCTCCAGAAATTACCAGATGGAATTAAAATGTATATGGGGTAGAATTAGACCCATCCTGGACTTGAATTACAATACCCCACAAACTGAATAAAAATTATAACGGAAGAGGAGCAGTCTCTGATAAAAGCAGTTAATCCCCCCCAAATCGCTGTTAAAAGCTATTTCCTTTGTGTGAGATCTCTGCTGCTGCCGCTGCAGCAGCCGCTTATGTCAGGGCACAACGAGACCAGTGTGATGAAAGAGCATGGCGTCCGTGCTTATAGTGCTGTGACGTCACAGAAGCCCGCCAGTCTCCGATTGGCTTGATGTCTGCACATGTCATTTAGGGTCTTCCTTTCTTCCTCCCAGGGTTCTCTTTCCCATGTCACGCCATGTGCTTGCGGCCATTTTAGCAATACAAAACACACTTCGTTCCTACGAAATACCCCAAACTTCTATTTCGTGCAAAGCCGAAGTTTTCCTGAAATTCTAAATTAATTCCACGTTGTTAGAATCAATTCGCCCATCTCTAATAGTATCCGGCAAAACATTGAATCTCAATCCTCAATTAACACCTATCCTGTTGCTCCCCGCACGTCTTCTATTAATACCCCTCACGTCCCCTCCCGCACGTCATCTAGTCTGCTCTCAGCCCTTGATCCAACGACAGAGGAAGAAGTATCCAGGCTTCTCCTGTCTGCCCGCCCCACCACTTGCTCTAGTGACCCCCTTCCCTCCCACCTTGTCCAGTCCATTTCTCCAGCTATAATCTCTCACCTTACTGCAATCTTCAACCTCTCTCTCTCCACTGGGATCTTTTAGGGTTTTTCCCCACCCCCCACTCAACAGGGAAAATACTCCCAGTTTTAAATCCTAATGAAAAACCCCGCAAGGCTAAAATCACAGGCAACAAATTTATTTTTCGTCTTCTGATCTCCCTGCACGTTTGACACCCCGGATCCCACCTCCCTCAGCTGCTCAGCGCCACTGATCAGGGCCCCGCTCTCTCTGGTTCTCCTCCTCCCCTTCTGCCCACTTTCCTTTATGTCCCCTTTTCCCGGTTCAACCTCCCCTCCTTTTTCCTCCCTTTCTGTTGGGGTTTTCCCCGGGGTCGGTTCCCAGGGCCCCCCTTTTTTCCCCTCTACAAACAGCCCCCCGTTGGACAAACCATCAGCAAATTTTTTCTTCCAGTACCATCTCTATGCCCATACCCAACTATTACCCTTTTCCCCCCAGACATCAAATCCTGCTTGGGAAAAAAAAACCAATGACTTCTGGGCCCCGTCCCCAGAGAAATGTCCTCTCCCATCTGAAACCCAAACCTCCCCAAAAACTTCTTCTTTTCTTTTTCCCCTCTTTTTAACCCAAACCCCACCCCCCTATTTCGTCTCAAGGGGTGGCACCCCCCATAAATCCTAGGCCCAAAAGGCCCGCGACCCTTTTGGGTTTTACAAAAATTTTGGGTTTTCTTTTTAACCCCATAACCAATCCCTTTCCCCCTCCCCCTTTTTTCTGCAAAACCCCAAAACACTCCAAAATCGGGTTTTCCTTTTTTCACTGGGGGAAACAATTAAAAAACCCCTTTTTGTTGCCCCTTATTTATTCTCTCTTGACATTTCAACTCCTTTTTTATTGGGGACCCTCCTGGGAAAACCCCTCCCCCCCTCCAATCTGTCCTGAATGCAGCACCAGGCCCCAACACTCTACCCCAAACTGAAATGCCCCTAAACCCCGGGCAAAACCCCTGGGACTGGTTGCCCAAAAAAAATACAAATACCCCTAAACCGTCATCTCACCTCAAGCTCTCCACAGTGATTTCACCTTTCACGTTTGCCAACCAGGGTGGCCCAAAAACGTCCGGGGAAGGCGGATCCTCTTTGGGCCCCCCGCGGGGGAAAGATGGTAAACCACGTGGTGGTTTGAGATGGGGAAGTTTTTTCCCAAAAAATTCCCATTCGGGGCTTCGCTAATTTTTTCCCCACAAAATTTTTTTTCGGTCCAATTGGCTTCGGGGCAAACGGGTTAAAAAAAAAGCTATTTTTCCCGGCTCCCCAAGCCTGCAGGTCTGTAGAATGTTGTGCCGTGGGTTAAATTTTCAGGGGAGTTGGTTTTTTTTTCATACAATTTTTCTTTTGGGAAAACCCCGAAAACTGCCGCCTTTATAAAACGGGTTCGCTAAAAAAATTCCCTGGGCAAATTTAAAAGGGCAAAAATGACCAAAAAAAACCAAACGGGAATTAGCCTATAAAATCCCTTCCGGGGAAAGCGGGAAAAAAAAAAGCTGAGGGGTCAGTTGGGAACACATAACAGAAAATGGAGGGGAAAAGGCAGCAGCCCCAGCAACCCTGAGGTCCAAAGTGGCCCCAATGCATTCTGGGGGTGGCAAAAAAAAGGGAAAAAGGGCCCCAAGTGGGGACAATGACCCCCGTGTGTAGGTTTTTCGGGGAGCAGCCACAGCACACCATGATCAACATGGCAAATACAGAGAGTGGGGATATGGCACAGCCACAGCAGCACCCTGAGGTCAGGGAAATGGGACAATGACATTCCCGCAGGGGGCAAAAAAAGTATACCAAGAGTGGCACCCGAAAAGAGAGTGGAGGGGCACGGGAGCGCGCAGAGTCGACAGTGGCACCTTTAACAATGTGGAGGTCCCCGCAGCAGCCACACACAGCAATAGACAGACAGTGGGGACAAAAAAACAAACTGGAGGGTGGGGAAAACTATAGGCCCCCAGAGTTTGGGACAATAACAAGAGAGGAGGGCACGGGAGCACAACAAGAGGTCAAGGGGGAAAATGGGAAAATGACACAGGGTGGAGGGCTCGCCCGCCCAAAATAACCCTGAGGGAAATAGTGGGACAAGACATACTTGGAGGCAAAACAGTAGTATCCAAAAAGTGGGACAATGACAAGAGTGGGGGTCACGGGACCGCAGCATTAGGTCAAGATGGCACAAAGAAATTCTGGGGGTGGCAAAAACAGGAAATAGGCCACACAGTGGGACAATTTACTAGTGTGGGGGTCAAAGGGGAACAGAGACAGCAGCAACATGACTTTAACAGTGGCACAATGGGGCAAATTTTGGAGGGGGCAAAAAAGGGGATAGGTCCCCAGAGTTCACAATGCAAAAGAGTGGGGGGTTCCCCGGTAGCCGCCCATGAGGTCAAGAGGGGGAAAAAAGACACAGTGTGGAGTCACGGGAAGCCCCCACAGCAGCCCGATTCAGGCATTTGGACAATGACATTTGAAGGGCAAAAACAGTATAGACCCCCAAAAATGGCAAAAAATACAGAGAGTGAGGCACGGGAGCGGAGCATGATCAGAGAGTGGGACAATGAAATTCTGGGGGTTTCAAAAAAAAGAGAAGGGCCCCAACCCGTGGCACAATGAATCAGTTTGGGGGGTCCCCGGCAGGGAAGAAACAGCAGCAATTACGTCAGACAGTGGCACAAAAGACAAATTTTGGAGGGGGGCAAAACAGTAGTAGGCCAAAGAGTGGGCACCAAAGACAGAGAGTTTGGGGGTCCCGGCAAGCAGCACTTTTGGGGAAGAGAGTGCACAATAACCCCGGGGAGGAGGGGACGGGAGCAGCCACAGCGCAACATGAGGTTTAAAACCAAATTTGGGACAAGCCAGGGGGGGGTTCACGGGGCACCACAGTATACATGAGGGCAGAAGGGCACAAAGAAAATTTGGAGGGGGCAAAAAAAGTTTAAAAAGGCCACAATTTTTAAAAAAGAAAGAGAAGGGGGTCCCCACAAGCAGCATGAGGGCAGAGAGTGGGACAATACACAGGGGGGGGGGAGGTCACGGCAAACCACAGCACACAAAGAGGTTCAGACAGGGGACAATGACATTCTGGAGGGGGCAAAACAGTTTGTAAAAGGGCCCCCAGATTTTGGGACAATTAAAAGAGTGGGGGTGACAAGCAGCACACATGAGGGCAGAAGTGGGACAAGACACAGTGTGGAGATCACTTTCCCGCACCACAGCAACAGCATGAGGTTTAACCCGTGGTCAAATACATTCTGGGGTTGGAAAAACAGTATAAACCACAGATGGCACAATTAAAATAGAGTGGGGTCCGGCACAAGCATGATTCCCGAGATGGCAAATGACAAAAAGTTTAAAAGGTCACGCAGCAGCCACACACAGCATGAGGGGCAGACAGGGGCAAAAATGAATTCTGGGGGTGTCAAAACTAGTAGGCCCAAAAAGTGGCACAATGCCGAAAGGGAATCCCCAAGCAGCACCATGATGCAGAGAGTGGCACAATGAAAACAATGTGGAGGTTTACGGCAGCACCACACAGCAGCATAGGGCAGGCAGTGGCCCCAATGTCATTCTTGGGGGTTCAAAACAATTTGTATGCCACAGAGTGGGGACAATGACAGAGAGTGGAGTTTACGGGAAACAGCAACCCTGAGTCAGAGAAATGGCACAATGAAACACGTGGGAGGGCCCCGGGACAGCCACACAGCAGCATGAGGGCAGACAGTAGCACAATGGGAAAAATTAAAAGGGGGTCCCGGGGAGCTGCCCAATCAGGGAGCCAAAGAGGTTTAGGGAAATGGCACAATGAAAATTTTGGAGGGGGGAAAAAAAACAGGATAAAGGCCCCCAGTGGGGGAAAAATTTACGAGAAATGGGGGTCACAGCAAACACAGCATGAGGTCAGAGGGGTGGGGAAAAATTTTACACAGTGTGGAGGTCCCACAGCAGCGCCCACAGCAGCCCGCTGAGGTCGAAAAGTGGGAAAAATGAATTTTGGAGGTGGGAAAAAAAGTAGTATTGGCCACAAAATTCACAATGGGCAAGAGTGGGGGTCAAGGCAGCCGCCATGATTTAAGAGGGGGCACAATGACACAGTGTGGGGTCACGGCATACCAAAAGGGAGCCCCGAATTGAAAAAAACCCAAAATTTGGGACAAGACATTCGGGTAAAAACAGTAGTAGGCCCCCAGAAAAGGCACAATACATAAAATGTTTGGGCAAATGCAGCACCAAACAAAAGGGCAGAGAGTGGCACAAATTACCAATGTAGAGGCCGGGGAGCAGCCACAGCACAGCCTGAGGTCAAACATTGGGACAAAGACAAATTTTGGAAGGGGTCAAAACAGTAAATAGGCCAAAAGAAATGGCCAAAGACAAAAGTGAAGGTCACTGCAGGGACAGCATGAGGGCAGAGAGGGGAAAAAGACACAGTGTGGGGGTCACGGCACAAACCACAGGGACACTTAGGTCAAACCCGTGGCACAATGTCATTCGGAGGTGACAAAACATAAGGGGCCACAGAGTGGCCCCAATGACAAGAGTGGAGGTTTACGGGAAACCCCACATGAGGTCCCGAGAGTGGGACAATTTTACACATTTTGGGGGGCTCGGCCCGCAGCCCACAGCAGGGAAAAAGGGGGTTTAGACAATGCACAAGGGCAGGTAAAGGAAACATGGGCCCGCGGGCCCCAAAAAGCAGCATGAGGTTTAATAGTGGCACAATGACATTCTGGAGGTGGCAAAAAAAAGTATTTTTGCCAAGTGGCAAAAATTTACAAAGTGGGGGTCAAAGGCACAGGACATGAAGGTTTAAAGTGGCCCCCCAAATGAAATTCTGGAGGGGGCAAAAAAGGAAATAGACCAACCCGTGGCACAATTACTCATTTGGTGACACCGGGACATAGACCCGCAACAGCATGACTCCCCGACGTGGCACAATGACAAATTCTGGAGGGGGAAAAAAAGTAGTAGGGCCCCCGGGGCCCCAATGGGCAAGGGGTGGAGGCCAGCAGCACCCGCATTTGGTCAAGGGAAGGGGCACAATGAAAACATGAGGAGGGAAAAGGGAGCAGGGCCCCACAGCAGCCAAGGAAGGGGCCCAAAAGTGGAAAAATGAAAGAGTGTGGAGGGGCCCGCAAGACCACAAATAGCTGGGGGTCGGAAGTGGGACAATACAATTTTGGGGGCAAAAACCCGTAAAGGCCCCAGGGGTGGGGGCAATTAAAAAAGAGTGGGGGTCCCCAGCACAGCACATGAGGTCGAGGTGGCCCCAATGACAAAAGGGGGGAGGTCAAGCAGCAGCCACAGCACAGCAAGAGGTCAACATGGCAAAATGACATTCCGGAGGGTGGGAAAACAGTAGTAGGGAAAAGAATGGCACAATGAACAAAATGGTGGAAAGGGTTTCCGGGGACACAGATGAATTTAAAGTTGGCACAATGAAACAATGTGGGGGGTCACGGCAGCACCACAGAGCAGCAAAAGGGTCAAAAGTTCAAACAAAGACAATTCTTTGGGTGGGGGCAAAACAGCAAAGGCCACAAAGGCACAATGACAGAAAGTGAAGGCACAGCAACCCGCACATGAGGCAAGAGTGGGGAAAAAGACACAGGGGGAGGTCACGGCAGCAGCCAAACACACCATGAGCGAAATGGGGGGGACAATGTCTTCTGGGTGCAAAACATAGTAAGCCACAGAAGGGGGGCACAATTACAAATGGAAAGGGCAAAACCCGCAGGAGCATGGGAGGGGGAAGGGGTGGCCAAAGACAAAAGTGGGAGGGCTCACACAGCCCAGCACACAGGGGGTCCCAAAAGTGGCACAATGAAAAGAGTGTTGGGGGTCACGACACAGCCACAGCAGCACATGAAATAAGAATTGGGACAATGAAATTCTGGGGGGGGCAAAAACAGAGTTTGGCCCCAGAGTGGCAAAATGAAACCCGTGTTTGGGTCAAAGGCAGCAGCCACAGCAGCAACATAAATCAACATGGGACAATGACAAATTCTGGGAGGTGGGAAAAATAATAGGGGCCCCAGAGTGGGACAAGACCCAAAAATGGGTCACAGCAGCAGCACATAGGTCAGAGAGGGCAAAAAAAACACAATGTGGAGGTTTACGCCGCAGCCAAAGCAGCGCATGGGGGTCAGATAGTGGGACAATGACTTTCCCGGGTGCCCAAAAAAGTAGTAAGCCACAGAGTGGCACAATGAAAATAAGATTTGGGGGCACGGCAGCAGCAGCATGGGGGTCAGAGAGGGGCAAAAAAACACAAATTGGGGGTCAAAAGGGAGCACCACAAACACAGCAAGAGGGCAACAGTGGCACAATGAAAATTTTGGGGGTGGCAAAACAGCATTTGGGCCCCAGATGGGGAAAATTACAGAAAATGAAGTCCCCAGCAAACAGCAGCATGAGGTCCCCAAAAGTGGGAAAAAGACACGTGTGGGGGTCACGGCAGAGCCACACAGCACAAGGTCAATATGGCCCAATGTCATTCTGGAGGGGGGGCAAAACAGTAGTATGCCACAAAGGCCCCAAGGGCAAGAGTGGAGGTCACGGGAAACCGCAGCAAGGGGGTCAGGAGTGGCACAATACACAGGGGGTGGGGCTCACAGCAGCCCCAGCGCAGCATGGGGGGTCAAAAATTGGGACAATGACAAATTTTGGAAGGGCCCGGGAGCAAACCACATCAACTAGCATGAGGTCAGAAAAAGGGACAAGGGAAAATTTTGGAAGGGGCCCAAAAAAAGGGTTGGCCCCCAAAAGGCACAATGACTAGTGTGGAGGTCAAAGGCGGGACCACAGCTGCAACAAAGACGTCAGACCCGTGGGAAAAATGGGCAAATTCTGGAGGTGGCAAAAAAAGTAGTATGCCCCAGAGGGGGCACAAGGGCAGAGAGTGGGGGTCACAGCACAAACAGGCCCGAGGTCCCCGGGGAAAATGGCAAAATTTACACAGGGTTTGGGGGTCAAAGGGGCAGCCAACACGCAGAGGTCCCAAAAGGCACAAAGACTTCCTGGGGGTGGGAAAACCCTAGTACCACAGAGTGGCCCCATTTTCAGAAGTGGGTCACGGGACACAGCATAAAAATCGAGAGGGCCCCAATGCCCCAGTGTGGGGTTTACGGGAGCACCGGCCCGCAGCAGCCAAAAGTTCAGGCATGGCACAAAAGGGCATTTTGAAAAGGTGGAAAAACCCGTAGTAGGGCCCCAGAGTTGGGAAAAATGACCCGAAGTGGGGTCACGGGTAGCAGAAGCATTAGGGAAGAGAGTGGCACAATGCCCAGTGAGGGGGCACGGCAACAGCCACCCGCACACATAGTCAAGAGTGGCACAATGACACAGTGTGGAGGTCACGGCAGCACCCAGTAGAGCATGAGGTCAGGAAATGGCACAATACATTCCGGGGGGGGCAAAACAGTAGTAGGCCACAGAGTTTTCACAATGAAAAGGGGTGGAGGGCACATCAGCAGCAACAGGGGGCAAGAAATGGGACAAAAGACACGTGGGGGAGGTCACGGGAGCAGCCCACAGCACATGAGTCAGACAGTGGGACAATACTTTTGGGGTGGGAAAACAGTAAGGGCCCCAAAAAAGGCACAATGACATAGAGTGAGGCACGGGACAGCACATGAGGTCAAGGGGGGCAAAAATGACACAATGTGGGGGCACGGTAAACAAACCACGCAGCCCGCATTAGGCAACATTGGGACAAAAGACATTCTGGGTGGCCAAAAAACGTAGGGCCCCTGAGGGCACAAAAGACAGAAAAATGAAGGTCCCAGCAGCAGCACAATGATCAGAGAGTGGCAAAATGACACCCGTGTGGGGTTTTAACGGGGAGCAGCCACAGCAAACAGCATGGGGGTCAGACAGTGGGACAATTAAATTCTTGGGGGGGCAAAAACAGGGGTAAGGGCCCCAGAGTGGCACAATGACTCTGTGGAGGTACGGCCAAACAGCCCCAGCCCCAACATGACCGTCCAAAAAATGGGACAATGAAAAATTTTGGAGTGGGAAAAAAAGAGTAGGCCCCAGAGTGGGACAATGACAGAAGGGAAAGGGACGCAGCACCCCGCTGAGGTCAAGAGTGGGAAAAGAAAACATGTGGGGTCACCCGGGAGCAAACCACAACACAGCAGGGGGGCAGAATATTGCACAATTTAAAAATTTTGGATGGGCAAAAACAGTAGTAAAACAAAAAAGGGCAAATGACCGAAAAGTGGAGGTACGGCACCCGCAGCATGAAAGGGCGGGGATTTTGGGAAGTACACAAATGTGGAGGTCACCAGCAGCCCCAGCAGCAGCAAAGAGTTCAGGGATTGGGACAATGATTTTTTTGAAGGTGGCAAAACAGTATAAGCCCCAAGGGGGCACAATACAGAGAGTTGGGGGGTCACGGCAGCACCCGCATGAGGTCAGAGAATTTGGGCCCAAAAAAAAAAAGAAAACAGTGGGGGGGGGACGGCAGCAGCCACGTAGTACATGGGGGGTCAGGAAGTGGCACAATGACATTCTGGAGGTGGAAAAACAGTAGTAAGGGGACAAGTGGCCCCAATGAAAGAGAGTGGAGGTCAAAGCAGAGCATAGGGGCAAGAGTTGGGACCAAAGCACAAGTGGGGGAGGTCACCAGCAGCCAAGCAGGAGCTTGAGGGCAGACAGGGGCCCAAAGACATTTTTGGGGGTGGCAAAACATAAATAGGCCACCCGAAAGGCACAATTACATAGAGGGAAATTTCCCGGAAGCACAAATAGAGGCCCGAAGGGGCACAAATTACACAGTGTGGGGGTCCAAAGGCAGCCGCCCCCAGGGAGCAACATGAGGTCAGATAGTGGGGACAATGACATTCTGGAGTGGCAAAACAAAAGTAGGCCCAAAAAGTTTGGGACAATGAAAAGAGAGTGGGTCACGGGAGCAGCAGAATGAGGGCAGAGAGTACACAAACACAGTGTTGGGAAGGGGTCGCAGCACCCGGGGGCAGCATGAGGTCAAGAGTGGGACAATACAGAGTGTGGGGGGTCACGGCAAGCCAGCCACAAACAGCACATAGGTAACATTTTTGGGGGTGGGAAAACATAGTAAAAACCCCCAGAGTGGGACAATTACAGAGAGTTGGGGGTCACGGGAGCACAGCAAAAGGTCCAAAAGAGTGGCACAAAGACAGCGTTTGGGGGGCACGGGGCAAACCACAGCAGCAAATGAGGTCATTAAAAGGGCCCCAAAGAAAAAGAGTGTAGAGGTCACGGGGAAAGCCCCAGTGCAGCATGAGGTCAGGCAATGGCACAATACATTCTGGAGGGGCAAAAAAAAGTAGTAGGCCCCCAGAGGTGGCAAAACAGAGAGTGGAAGGGCACAACACAGGAGGAAAAAAATCAAAAGAAAGGGAAAAAATTAAAAACTGGGGGGGCAAAAACTGGGGTAGGGGCCCCGCAGTGTGCACAATGACTCCGTGGGGGAAGGGCCCCGGCAGCCCGCCCAGCAGCAGGGATTTAAAGTCCCGAAAAGGGGGCACCAAAACAAAAACTGGAGTGAAAAACAGAAAGGGGCCCCAGAGTGGCACAAATGAAAAGAAGGGGGGGGCACGGCAGCACAAACATAGGTTTAGAGAGTGGGAAAAATTTAAATTCTGGGGGTGGCAAAAACAGGATAGGCCCCAGAGTGCCAAAAAAGGGCTCAGGTTTGGGGGTCACAGCACACTCCAACACAGCTTAGGGCAGAGAGGGCACAATTTAAATTCGGGTTGGGAAAAAAATAGTGCCACAAATTGGGACAATGACAGAGATGGAGGTTTTCGGCACAAGCAAGGGGGTCCCAAAAGTGGGGGAAATGGGCACATGTGGGGGTCAGGCACAGCCACGCAACAGCAAAGAGTTCCCGGCTTTCACCAAAGAAGAGTGTGGAGGGGGGGCAAAAACCCTTTCCCCGGTAAAAATGGTGGTTTGGCAAGGGGGAAAAAAGGCAGCAAATGTGGCATAAAACGTGTACGGCACCCGAAAAGTGGCCCGGGGTTTTTAACCCCGACTCAAATTTTTCACAGTTTGGGTGACCCTCATGGGTGAAATTTGTCTGAAAGCCAAGGCATTGTTTTGGGAAATTTCCCGGGGCCCAATCCAGCCGATTCATTTTTACAAAGGTCAGTCTTTTCCCCATTTCCCATGGGGAAAAAGGTTTTCCTTGGGGTAACGATTTCCCCCCCCCCCCACTGAACACCCCTCTGATGCCCACACCCCTTTCCGGGGAAGGAACAGCTTCTCCCCCTTAAAAAAATCGGCAAGTTGCGGCCACACATCCAGTTTTTTTTGCCCCCGTTTTCCACGGGTCTTCTAACTGGGGGGGGGTGGGGCAGAAATGCTGTCCCCAAAGGCCACCACCTGTTGGTTTTAGGGTCTGCCCCAGGTCCTGCTCTGATCGCTGGGGACTGCCCCATCACTTTGGCCCGGGGGAAAGGAAAACGCTCATCCGGGCCCAAAATTAAAGGGTTTCTGCTGAGGGCTGGAAAGCCCTACCCCAAAAACCCTTTGCCGCAGCCCCCGGGAAGTAGTACGTGAGCGCTGAAGAAACCCCTTGGTTTTAAACCCCTTTGAGGGGACCAAAGCCGCCATAGGCAACGGGCCCAAATGACAACGGGGAATTTCCCTATATATTTTTTTTTTAACCTCCCTCTCAACAGCTGGGGAAAAAGGGTCCAATTTTGGACCGGGGACGAGGGGCCAATGGGTTTGGGGAAACCAAAAATCTTTCCCCGCCGATTTTGACAAAACGGCTGTCACTACCCCCGGAAATCACATCTGCGGGGCCGTCTGCAAAAGTGACCCCCGAGGGCTCTCTGCCTCCTCTCCATGTATACCCCCAAAAGGTTTCTTGCCGGGGCCTCTGCCTCTCTTCCCCCATCTCCATCTACCCCCCCTCCACTGCTTTCCCGCTCCTCCCTCTTTCCCCCTGGGGAGAAAAAACCCCTCAATTTTACCAAACAATGCTTCTTTCTCCAATTTCCTCCTCCACCCCTTTCCGTCCCCCCCCGGACTCAAGTGGCCCCCAGATGTAGTCACCACCTCTCTAGTCCCCTGCCCAAAAAGATTTTTTTTAGCATCTTTTTCCCCGGGCATGAAGCAGTGGAATTTCGTTATTCATCCCGTAGTCCTGGCAACTGACAAATAACGTTGCCTCCTCAAATGGCCTCAACAAAAGGCATGAGCTGCCACTGGCTGACATCAAAGTTACACAGGGGAGTACTCCTGTCTGCCTGGATCATCAAAAAATTGTTAATGGCCTTTCTCTGTACATACAGTCGGTCCAACATGTGCAGGCGGGAATTCCAACAGGTGGAAACATCGCATATCAGAGTGTGTTGGGGAAGGCCTTTCTGCCGCTGCAACTCGAGGAGGGTGTTCCTGGCTTTGTACGAATGTAGGAATGGATGAAGTGCATGCACAGTTTCCTGGCCATTTTCAGAATCTTCTGAAGATCGGTGGAAGACTTCAGGAACCTTTTCACAACCAGATTGAACACGTGCGCCATGCAGGGCGCATGGACCATCCCTCCTTGGTGTAGCACGGACACCATGTTACTCCCATTGTCCGTCACCATGGTTCCGATTTGCAGTTGGCGCGGAAAAAAGCCACACATCGATTTCTTGCTGCATGACGCGGGAGCAGTTTCTCCCTGTGTGACTTGTCCGCCGAGGCAACCAGGGTAGAACTGCGTGACACCGCTGTGTCCTACACATGTGGAAATTGATGCAGCAGTACTATTGGAGGCTGAGAAGGTGGTGGTGGTGGAGGAGGAGGAGGCAGACATTGGCGCAGGAGCCGCAGTTTGACAACGTGGAGGAGAAAGCGGCGTCTCCTGTCCAGTTGTTGGTGTGCCTGGGCAGGAAGCACATTCACCCAGTGGGCCGTAAAGGACATGTACGGCCTGACTGTAGTTACAGCTCCAGACGTCTGCGCTGCCGTGCACCTTGGAAGAAAACCGTAAGCTCAAGGACGGGCCCCACCTTCTGTTCTACATATTTATGAAGTGCTGGTACTGCCTTTTTGGAAAATAAATTAGGCTTGGAACTCTCCTCTCGGCTCAGCACAAGCCATTATTTCTCTGAATGGTGCAAGAGTCCACCATTTGGAAAGGGTGGCCCTGCGCAGTACCAACAACTTGGACTGGAGCACGGTCAGCTTCTGCACCTTCGGATGGTTGGACGCATACTGTTGTCTCTTTGCAATCGCAAACAGTATTCTCCCGGTCCAGTGCAGGAGCATCTGGACCGGGAGATGATGGCAAAGAGAAACAGCTCCCTTCTGCAGAGGTGGTGGAGCCTTGATGGCTGCAATGGCATGGTGCCACTGGGCGCTGCCGGGCGGGCGGCAGGTTTTGCCCCACCACATCGAGCCACGTTTCTCCCAGGCCACTGGATGGTGACGCTGCATGTGTTGACGCAGGGCCGTGGTGCCAACGTTAGCTCCCTGGCCACGCTTCAATTTCTGCCCACAGATTCTACATATACCCATATTCGGCTCCTCCGGTGTCTTAGCAAAGAACTGCCACACCGCCAAGTATCTGATTTTACCGCCAATGCTCCGCACTGAGTGACTACTGCCGCCACTGCCTCGCTGAGCCCGTGTGCCGCTACTTTCTTGGACCTGCGAAGCGGGTTTTATACCCCGTGGCCGCTTGGCTCCTGACCTCACACTGCTGCTACCCTGCTGACTCATGCACACTACCCACTTCTGGCTGCGCCGCCCCTGTTTGCACAAACTGACGCCCTCTTCCCCTGACGATAATGAAGCCCTTGCTTCACCCGGGCTCCAAGTGCGGTCGGCTACATCATCATCAATTTGTGTTTCATCATCCTGCTGTCCTCATCACCGGTCTTGGCATGCAAAAGCTGACCCCTCAAAAAATGACCCCCCAGCCACTCTCCACATCTATACTTTGCCCGCCTACTGCAAGAAGCAGGGGGTATTGGCCACATTTCTTTCTGCCAAGTAGCTGCTGATACCCTCCTCAAATTGTTCATCCTCGCTATATAGTGGCGCTGAGCCCAGACCACATAGAAAATCTCTGGCTGAGGGAACCGGATGGGACAGAGGCGGGTTGAGGACAGGTTGAGGGCGCGACTCCGCTCCCGGGCCATGCCAACTAAGGGTTGTGTCTGACGTTCCCACCGACTCTTGGCTGGGGGTTTTTCAGATGTCATTTGGGAGGAAGTGGATGACCTAGTCAACCAATCCCAAAAACCCTTGGGTTCTGGTCCAGCACACGGCCGCTAGATGACAGCGGCAGTTCTGGCATTACCCTGCTGCGACGTCCCCTTGCTGTGCTGCGACCTGGGCCTGCTCCAGGAATGTTTGTGCCACTGCCACTTGCAGGTGAAGAGCCTGCCACCTCTCTGTCTGACATACTGTTTGTTCTAAAAAAGTACAGACACTGTTGATGAAGATATCTTTATATGATAATACACACCCTGTTTTGACTCCCAAATGAACCCCCGTAACAAGCTCGGGTAACCCTTGGATATAAATTGCGCTCCACAAATGGCCAGGAAAAATTTACTTGTATGTGCCGTTTAAAAACACTGTGTATTTTACTGAATAGAAAAGCACAAACAGGCTTAATTAACCTTCAGATATGAATTATGCTACAGGCAAAATTGCTTCTTTGGCGGTGAAAAAGAACGTTTCTTTTAGTGACCACAACAGCAGAACAACGCTTAATTAAGCCCTGGATGAAAATTGCGCAAAATAAATATGCTGACAACAATTACCAGCTTTGTAGCGTGTTAAAATGGTGTGTATTTTACGGTACAAAACAACAGAAAAACTTGTAATTAACCTTCGGTTATGAATTTAGCTACAGGCAAAATTTCTTCTTTGGCGGCGAAAAAGAACATTTCCTTTAGTGACCACAACAGCAGAACAATACTTAATTAACCCCTGGATGTAAATTGCGCAAAAGAAATGAGCAACCAAAAATTACCAGCTTTGTAGCGTGTTAAAATGGTGTGTATTTTACGGTACATAACAACAGAAAAACTTGTAATTAACCTTCGGTTATGAATTATGCTACAGGCAAAATTGCTTTTTTGGCGGTGAAAAAGAATGTTTCTTTTAGTGACCACAACAGCAGAACAATGCTTAATCAACCCCTGGATGTAACTTGCGCAAAAGAAATATGCTGCCAACAATTACCAGCTTTGTAGCGTCTTAAAATGGCGTGTATTTTACGGTACAGAACAAAAAGAAAAAATAGTAAATTAACCTTTGGTTATGAATTATGCTACAGGCAAAATTTCTTCTTTGGTTGAAAAAGAACGTTTCTTTTAGTGACCACCAACAGCAGAAAAAACTCTAATTAACCCCCGGATCTAAATTGCGCAAAAAAAATGAGCAACCAAAAATTTAAGTGGTAATTGGATTGAAAAAACGGTTTTCTTTAAATGAAAACAACAAGGAACAGGCTTAGATAACCCCTTTGGGTATTCAATGTGCGAAGAAATGAGCAGATAGCATTAAAATGTATATGCAGCTGCATTGGACGCACACTGGACTTCAGTTCCAATACCCCACCCAAAAACAGAATTGAACGTAAGAGAAGCAGTCTCTGAGACAAGCTTTGACACCTACAAAATCGCTGTATAAAAGTGAGTTTTTTAGCATGAGATATCATAAGCAGCCGCGGCAGCACCTTCCCTACTCAGTACAGTGAGAGCGGTAGGAGCTCCCAGCGTCACACCTGGACTTATATAGTGCGGTGACGTCACAGAATCCCGCCGGTCTCTGATTGGCTTTATCTCTGCACATGTCATGTAGGCTATGCCCTTCTTCCTCCCAGACGTCTTTGCCCCATGTAATGCCATGTGCTCACAGCCATTTTATCAATTAAAAACACATTTCGTTCCCGCGAACGAAACTTCGACTTCGTTCAGAATCGAAGTTTTCCTGAAATTCTAAACGAATTCCACTTCGTTAGAATCAATTCGCCCATCTCTAGTGGTGGGTAGCCGAAGTGCAGGACACAGGTGACGGATAAACGGATGCTGTAGCTGTAAAACAGGTGACACAGTCCCAGGGTGATAACAGACTAGGCAGGATGCCAGGTATCAGCAGGTATTAGCTGACTGGTGCAGCGACAGGAATTCAGCAGGAAGTAGAGATAGGACATACGTCGGGAACCAGCAGAGAAACAGGTGCGCTGGACAGCGCAGGGCAATGCAGACGTTCAACAGAAGCTTCAGCAGACACACTGGAAACCAGGGGGTTAACTCAGCAAGAGCTTCAGCAGCAGGGGTTTCTAGCTCAAAGGATGAACACCAACGAACTGACCCAGAGTACAGGGAGGAAGTTCCCTATGAATGCAAAGGTCACAGGGCTGGACACAGGAAGGCCGTCTCTTTAAATATCAGAAGGCAGGCGCGCGCGCGTGCCCTAGGAGGTGCGCACACACGCCGAGGATGCCACAGAGGATGGGTACGCGCGGGATCGCAGCCAGGTGAGTAGCGCTGAGCAGCAGGGTACACAGGAGCAGGTACAGAGCATAATGACACCGCCGCTGTAAGTCCCGCACAGGGAGCCACAGCGGACCCAGAAACAGTGGCACGGACACGACCGTAGTCCAAGGCACGGGCCGCGGCGTGATCCGTGACAGTACCCCCCCCCCTTAAGCCCTCCCCTCCGGGATAGCCAGGTACCCACATAACAGCCAGGGGTAACCACCTCCTCCTCAGTATCCCAGGAACTGTCTTCAGAGGAGGTGTCCAGAGAGTCCCGGATAACTTCTTAAACCTGGGGAGCAGAAGCAGAAACAGTAGGCAGGGGGAGAGGTGGGCGGGGAAACAGAGGTGTCAAAAAGCAGGAGCTCTTCTGGAGCTTGATGTTCCTCTTCAGGCAGAACAGCAGAAACCGGCAAAGAAATGGGTGGGCGGGACTGCACAGGATGGGCAGGCTTGAGGCAGCGTGAGTGGCATAGCTCGCCCCACTGGAGAACATCACCCGTTTTCCATTCCAAGGACGGGCTGTGACGCTGGAACCACGGAAGGCCAAGCAGGACTGAAGCAGATGTATTAGGCAAAACATAGAAAGAGATGTCCTCTTGGTGGGAACTTCCAATTTGCAGAGACAGAGGCTTGGTACGATAGTGCACTGGTTATTTCAGGATCTCCCTGTTGATGGAGGAGAAACACAGTGGTTTATCCAGGCAGGAGAAGGCAGGCAATACTTGTCAAGCAGAGATGGGTGGATAAAGTTCTCAGACGAACCAGAGTCCAACAAAGCAGAAACTTGAATTTTAGTACTGGAATCAAAACAGCGGGTGACCGGGGTGGTCAGACGAGGAGCAGAGGCATCTTTATTCAGAGACACTTCACCCACAACACCATGGCACTGAGGTTTCCGGGGTGCAGCAGGGCGGACTGGGCGGTTTCTCAGGTAGTGCTTGGGACTGCCACAGTATAGACACAGGTTCAGACTGCGCCGGCGAGTCTATTAATCCAGGCTTAGATGAGTATGATTCACCTCCATAGGAACATCTTGAGGGAAAGCAGGTGCCTGGTGAGGTAAACTTGGGGGTCAGGTACAGGCGAGGAAATGCTTGGGAGGAGGAAGGGCATACGCTGCTGGCAAAGCTCTAGCTCTCTTTCAGCAAAACGTATGTCGATTTTGATAGCTAGAGCAATGAGGTCGTCCAGATTACTTGGTAGGTCACGAACAGCCAGTTCATCTTTGATACACCCAGAGAGGCTCCCCCAGAAGGCTGCACCAAGGGCCTCGTTATTTCAAGCAAGTTCAGAAGCAAGATTATGGAACTGCATAGCATATTGGCTCACCGTAGAATCACCTTGACAGGAACGTAGCAGAACAGGTGCCGTGAAGGTATTGCACCCAGGTTGCCCCAACATTTTTCTGAAGGCGCAAAACCTTTTGGGACGCCCCCTGAGGTCCCCGGCCCCCCCCCCCCCCTTTGCACGCCGCCGGCGTAATTGGGGGGCGAAATCCTCCCCGAAATTACCCCGGGCAATAAGCCGTGTGAAATTCCCTAAGACAAATAGTAAGCCATTTGATGGTGTTGTTACATCAATAAAATCACTAAATTAGGTTATAGAAACGAACAACATGAAGAGAAAATATGCATATCACTCATATTCTGTGATATAGTATTGTTTCTCACAAACCCAATCGGGAAAAAGGGACAGAAAGGAAGGGTAAATGAAACTTTAAAACATCGGGCCCCCCCGAAGAAAGAAAAGAGACCACCATAAGCAGGACCAAGAATATGTAAGACATTGAAGAATGACTACCATTCAGGAGTGTTACCTGCAGTTTAATATTTCAGGTACCAAGTGGTTTGATGTGAGCTGGGAGTAATATAGTATTTTTTTCCATAACTGGAAGAATTGCTTCCCTTTTTTTCCTTGTAGAGTGAGGTTTCCACCCAGTCCATCTGGCCTCCTTTTTTTTTCATCTAAAGACTGATTTAATGCAAGCAAAGATTTTCAATTGTCACAAGAAATTCACTCAGCTGTAGTAGTGTATTAGGGCTAATGTGTTATGACGTGCCCACTAAAAAACCCGTGGAGTCACATAGTTCCTGCAGTTTCTGTAAGCACTTTGCATGCCACCTTATGGTGCCTCCATAAAAAACTATGTTACGCAGATATTCATTGAATCAAAGCTTTTAGTGAAGAATACCTCCATAGTGGGGGCTTCGAAGACAGCATAACACTGAATCAGCATCAGAGACATGAAGAATACAGTAAGGTTCCATAGACACCATGCTGCATTATGCCTCAGCAAAAACTCAGAGGCTTTTTGACTAGAAATACAATTGCTACATGACAATATCCTGAACACAATACTGTGTTCTGTGTCGCTAAAACTGCCCAGCCACGCAAATGACAAAAAGTAAATATACTGATGCCTTGTTTATTAAAAGGGTTGCAATTTAAATGAAATAAATGAAAAAAAACTTAGTTTGAATCATTTAAGAATGTCATTCAACAAAATATAGTAGATACGACTTTGCAGTCTATACATTTATTGTGAGAAATTCAATACATCTGATAATACACTCTATCATCTGACAATATCTGACAGTATGATACAATATATCTTATTAACTGAAATGTGCTCATTTGTGATTAAGTACAAATATTAAGTAATTACATAATTGTATTGCTTATTTAATTATTTGTATTACTTTCCTCCAGTACAAATGGTCCTGCTCTTACATTAATTTGCTCATAAGGCGTTGCTAAAGCCCTTTTCTTGCGTCTGTTCATACATCCCTGATAGCAGCGGGTGTTGTAGCTATTTTTTGGGCACACAGTCAGTTTACACTGAAGGTAAACACTGGAAAATCTTCGGACAAACCCAAAAGCACGGAATCCAAAGCGAGCCTGGTTTGAAGAGTATGTTGGGTAAGTCATATAAGTTGAGTCTCTGACACATCTGTAAAAAAAGCAAAGGATAAAGGTAAGCTTATTTCTTTAATATGTGCAGTATATCTTTCTGGGTGGGGGAAAGTTAGTCATTGAAGGAAGAAGTTATGTATGAAGTCTTAGGGCGCGTTGTCACGGCACAGAACAAATACCGGTCGGTTTGCCGGCCGGGATCTGTCCTGTTTTGCGGCCGTCCCCACAGCCGCGGGTGGACAGCTTTTCTCCGCGATGAGCGGAGAAAAGCCCTCCCCTTCACATTGACATGCAAAACCGGCGGACGGAAAACCCGTCCAGTGGGGACTGCTGCACAGGTTTTCCATAGAGCACCATTGTGCTAATTTTTGGCCGGTTTTTCAGACGGGCTGAAAAACCGCAAACCGGCTGAAAAACCGGCCGAAAACCCATGCCGTGGGGACATGCCCTTACAGGCAATACCTCATGGCAAGAAGTAGGCAAATTAGCGCTCAAGAAGGAAGAAAACATTACACAGTCAATGTCTGACTTTGCAACAAGACCAGGGATATAAGCCAAGCCTGAAACCCACCCATTGGCAGCAGTTTCTAGGGTGCTTGTACCTCGTCAGTACAAAGTAGGATAGTGACTGGTGGTATGCAATTGTGTGTTTTCTGAGGGTCTTATTCTGTAGAAAAAATATTATGCCCTGGTTCTTTTTACACATCTACAGAGTTATTTCTCAAATAAATATAATTTTTCTGCCTAAAACCCTCAGAAGAGGGAGCTTGCTGCACACAGATTTTACAACTTTCAATTTAACTCAATAATCTTTATGCAGTTAGTTCTTTCTCACGTCCTAGTGATGGCTGCAGGCAACCAGAGTTTCATCATTTAACTCTATGGTTGTATGAAAGGAAACAGAGGATTTGGAGCATCTTATTAGTGCAAAAAAACAGAGCTCCAACTTCCTTAACCCTTTAATCACCAGGCCTAAAAAGGATTTTTATTTTAGTTTCTGCTTCCCTGTCTTTCAACAGTCATAACTTTTTTATTTTTTTTAATGGTACAGTTGTATAAGGACTTGTTTTATGTGGGAGAAGTAGTATTTTTGGGGGCATAGTTTGACTTTACATATACATTACTGCATAAAAAAAATGGCAGCATAGTCATAAAAAAGCTTATTTCAGAATTAGTTTTTTTTACATCAATCACATTTCAAACTATAACGTAAATAACCTGTTAGATGACTTCTACAGGTTTTTAAAATCCTATTTAAATTTGCACATTCATTTTTTATTCAATTTTTTTAAATGTAGTTTTCCCCCACTTTTTTTTTTCTTTTAAATCCCCTTAAGGGATAACTATTGTACACTTTTTTTTTACATGTAGTAATTACTCATATGCTAATACATTTCACTTTGTGTCAGTATGACACAGGCAGCAGTCATAGCGACATACAGTGTCCCCTGACAGCAGGCTTACTATGCACATAGCCCTGTGTCTACAGGGTTGACTATACAGACATTCCCCTGGCTCCATTGGGCACTGGGAATCCCAATGACCGAATAGAGCAGGGGATTGGGGATTCTACTCTGATTATGCTGCAGTCACTGCTGAAACGGCTGAAATCTGAGGCTTCCTCTGTTAACTTCAGCTCAGTTTATAGCGCAGTTGTGGCGCTGGGAGACACAAACCCCTTCTGAGTCTTTTGGCATAGCTGCTAACAAAGAACACGATCCACCTGCTTTCAAAAGACAGGGGGCAGTTGTGAATGGACTAACAGTACTAACAGTATTATGTGAAATGAAAACTACAAAATGGTGGATCTGAAATAAAAGATTTGGAATCATCGTAATTGTGTTTGTTGGGGTCCAGAAAATCCTTGCATTCATCTGGACAAAGCAGTCAACTTACTGGGGCTCACGGTCTGATGTGGGCTTTCATTCAGAGTTGTCCTTTTGAAGAAAGTCACTGGTACAGTGTACTTCAACATGCTCTGCACATCCATTTTACCAGCTAATTGTACACTTTATACAGATGAACGATTTTACTTCCAGCAAAATGGTGCACCAGCACACCACCAATAAGGCGTGAGAGCCTTGATGACATTCTGCTAGGATATTGGTTTGGATGAGAAGATGCTGTTGAGTTTCCTTCTCGCTCTCCTGACCAAACACCCCTTGACTTCTATCTGCAGGAAACCCTTAAAGAAAAACTGGCTATACTGGCTGCACTATGGGAAGAAATCAAAACAATTCACTGTCAGCAATGTTGTTAGGGAAATAGGTTGCCAAAACCAGACGAGTCTAGATTTTAATGGTAAACACTTTGAGCACCTAATATGTAATTCATGTTTGATTTCTGCAATCCTTTGATATCTATATAAATCTAGTAATAAAGCATTTATGCAGATATTTTTCATGTTGAAGCATTTTTGAGCCCATGTGCTTTAATAGCTCTGTTTAAAAATATTGAACTACCTTAAAGGCTGTATTTGCCTGAAGACAGAAGTGTTTAGGGGGCAGCACCTAAAGGGGTTTTCTCAGTACATGATTTTGCAGGCATCTGAGCTGTTTCTCTGTCTTAAAAGTTTCAAATCCAGGGGCGAGTCTCTCCTCCCAGTAGAAGAGTGGTGACATCATCACACCCCCTCCCAGTCCTTGCTCCTTCCTGAGTCCTCTTCATTTTGTGTAAGCAGTGGGAGGGAGTGGATGTCGCAGCTCTCCAGACCACCTGCAATGGTAAGTTATTATGCCTGGAGAGTTGTGATACTCGCCTCCCTCCAAGGCTCCACAAGCAATCCTTGTAACTAGAACACCTGCATTGGTGTAAACTGTTATAAATACAGCCTAAAAGAGTGTCTAAGGGTATGTTATGAGTGGGAGGAGCAGAGTGTATAAGGGTGTGTTATATGTGTGTGGGGAGTAGAGTGTATTAGGGTATGTTATATGGTTGGGAGAAGCAGAGTGTATAGGGCTGTTATATGGGTGGGGGGAGTGAATCTGGCAGTTAAAGAGACTTAGTAATTGCTCAGAACCTTCACATAGAGCTATCATTGGGAGAGAAGCAGAGAGAAGCACAGGCAGCCTCACGCAGCTCAGGGAAGAGTGAGATGAAGATAATGAGAACACAGGTGGCCAGCACCTAGCACAGAGAGCTCAGGCACCCAGTTTCACACAGCTCAAGGGGGACGTGAGCACAGAGAGTGCAGGGCAGCCAATCACAGCACAGAGGGCATGTCCCAACCAGAGTTTGAATTAATTACATGCAGACAATCACAGCAAAGGGGGCGTGGCCTGACCACCAGGCTGCAGAATTAGCTCTAGACACACACAGATTATCTAACAACTGCTATACTAAATGATTTAGGTAATACAAAACGATTGCAAAAGTGCTTATTTTTACTGTCCCCATCATTACAGATTTAATGTTTGTGGCGAGAAAATCCCTTTAAGTGAGAAGCTGTCATTTGCTTTTTTTTATCATTGCCATATCCTGGGACATTTGGAGGGTGGTAGAAATAGTGTATGCAGCAATATAACTGCAGTCTGACTACCACTGCTTAGAACACAAGACACCGTTCAGACTCATGGGACTCTTCTTACTACTAAATACTAGCTTATACATTAGCAGTAGCATATAGAGCAGTGTCGGTCCAGAGTGTTCAGGGCCCACAGGTGGAGTTGATTCTTTGGGCCCACCAGTTGAACTGTTTCTGGGCCCACCAGTGGAGTTATTTTAGGGGCCCACCCTATAGCTACGGTCAATAACTATATGTGCCTCCTATACTCTGCATCTTGCTTTTTGCCTCTCTTTCTATGCTTTTTTGCCTCTCCTGAGGATGTATAAGCAGTTAAAAACATCTCCAGGTCTACCATGCTCAGGGGCACTCTTGGAGTTTCCCCTATTCCCCTGTAGGCCAGTCCGAGCCTGATAAAGGGTACTGCATGCAGCAAGACCAGCATCAGTCGGGATGCACAATAGGTTCTAAGCAGTGAAAGTTTGTACCAGCTTGAAAAATCCCGCTCCTAGAAGCTGCTGAATATAAGAAAGCAAAGAGCAGCTATCAACAAAAAGTCCAAAAACTGCAATATTAACTAAAAACTGTGTACCCTTTAGCTGCCACATGTGGCCACATCCTTCCCACATGTGGCAGCTACAGAATGGAGATGCATCCTTAATGGGTATATTTAATTATTGCTTAAGACAGTGTTGACTATAAATACAATCCGGACAAACTTAGAAAGCACAGAAAAAATATAAATTAACTTTACCCATTGCGTATTAGGTCATAAGTCTGTGTCACAAAATCATATGGATCTGGTGAGGCCACACATGTATCCACAAACAAAGTGAGGTTGCGGTCAGATGAATGTAGCGTGGCCTGAAGGTACAAGTTCTGATTCAGCAGCACATAATATGGATAGTTATAGATCGGGTAACTGAAGCTTGGAGACTGATAGAAGTCTAGTGATGCAGAATACAGGCCATATTGAGTAAAATTTTGGTTTGTGACATCATCTGCGTGATACATGATCTCCACCATGGTATTTTGAAACATCTGACAACGAAGGTTCAAATGTAGTCTTCGATTACGCACAATCACCTCATCAGTATGGTAGCCAACTACTGTATTTGAATAGCTGATTGTATCTCGTTCACTCTGAAAAGAAATATACCATTACTTGAAGATTTTTTAGCTTCGACAGGACAGTAATTCAACATTCAAAATAATTTAGAATGTAAGCTTTCACATTTGGTGCCTGTTTAACTCTTTAATCCACTGCAGTCTTAAAAGGGATGTGTCATCACAAAAGGCTTTTTTAAAGCCTGATTTTTATGTTAAACCTACTTTTAAAGAATTTTTGTCGGACATTTTCTTTAACCCTTTACCGCCGGAGCCAGTTTTGGCCTCTCTGACAGAGCCCTATTTTTGAAATCTGTCATGTGTCACTTTATGTGAGAATAACTTTTTGTCTATTTAACCTATCCATGTTATTCAGAGTTTTTTTTCTCGTGACACATTGTGCTTTAAGATAGTAAGAAATTTTGGTCCAAAAAATGATTGTTTATTTGTGAAAATTATCAAATTATGGTGAAAAATGTGAAAAATTTACGAATTTCAAACTTCAAAAATTTCTGCATGTAAGACAGATAGTTATTCCACTCAAAATAGTTTATAACTAGCATTACCATATGTCTGCTGTAGTTTGGCATCATTTTTTAAATGTCTTTTTTTTTTTTTACGACATTAGGGGGTTATAAATTTTGTGTAATTTTCAAATTTTCAAGAAAATTTGCAATATACATATTTTTAGGGAACCAGTCTCTAACGTGATTTTGATTGACCTGTATGTTAGATACCCATAAATGACCTCATCAAAGGGAAACTACCCCCCTTTAAAAAGTATTAAAAACTGAATTTAGGAAGTTTAATTAACCCATTAGGTGTTTCACAGGAATTAAAAAGCAAAGTGGAAGTGAAATTTCAAAAATTTCACTTTTTTTGCAGATTTTCAATTTTTATACATTATTGACAAAAATACGGTTAAATGTGATCGGGGAAAAATGCAAATTAATATTGATTCCCCAGATTCTGCTGTTTTCAGAGATATCCATATGTGGCCTAGTGCATTATTTGGCTCAACCAAAAAGCCCCAGAATAGGAGGCGCACCTACTGGACTTGGGGCCTCATTTTCATTACAATTTTATTTAGGGGCCATTTCAGGTTTGCGGACACCCTAAGGTTCCAAAACTTAATAAATACCCCTAAAAAAAACCATATTTGAAACTACACCCCTTACGGAATATATCCCCACAGGCGTTTCACAAATTTTTTTAGCGTTCGGCTCTGAAAATAAAAAAAAAAATTTTTTTTCCAATAATCTGCAATTTTAGCTGAAAAGGTTTCATTTTTAAAGGAATCTTGGAAAAAAAAAAAAACCAAAATTGTGTTTTTCGCAATTTTTTCCAAAGTTCGGCAATACCTTAAAATGTGGGTGTAAACTGCTTTTTTGGGCGCTTTGGGAGGGGGTACAAGGGAGGGAGCGTATTTTGGCTTTTGGCGCACAGATTTTGGTGGGGCCATGTCGCATCTGCAAAGCCCCCAAAAGTACTAGAACAGGTGAAACCCCCCAGAAGTTTCCCTATTTTGGATTCAACACCCTCAGGGATCTCATTTTAAGGGTGTATTGTGCATTTTGGGCGCACAGGTGTTCCGTAGTTTTTTTTTGCATTGGGCCATGGAAATGGGGGGGGGGGGAACGCAGTTTCCACCATTTTTTTGGCTTCATTTTACAGTATTCGCCTACGGGTTTAAAATGACGGGATAACTTTACTATGCGGGTGGTACAATTACAATGATATAAATGTTATATAATTTTTTGTTTTAATACTTTTACAAAAATAGAAGCGAGTTTTATAAAAAGTTGCGTTTTATGTTGTCCTATTCTGACAGCCATGCTTCTTAATTTTTTGGGATATTTGGGTTTCATGTGGGCTTGTTTTTTTACGAGATGAGTTGATGTTTTTATTGGTACCATTATGGGGGGCATGTGATGCTTTGATCACTTTTTATTAAGGTTTTTTGTGAGGCATTGTGTACAAAATACAGCAATCCTGGTAGTGTTTTTTATTTTTATTTTTTACAGCGGTCACTGTGCGGTATAAATGACTGAAGACTAACACTGAATCTATGCAAAGAATTAAATCTAATTCATTATTTTCAATAAAGCAAATTTAGAAGAATGATGTTCAGGACGAGATATTAACCTCTTACCGCCAGAGCCAGTTTTAATCTTCCTGACTGAGCCCCATTTTTTAAATCTGATGTCACTTTATGTTGGAATAACTTTTTGATACTTTTACCTATCCATGTGATTCAGAGATTTTCTCGTTTTTACTTTAGTAAGAAATTTTGGTCCACAGGATCCTTGTTTATTTGTGAAAAATATCAAAATGTCATGAAAACTTTGAAAAATTTGTCATTTTCAAAGTTCTAAAATTTCTGCCTGTAAGACAGTTATTTCACACGAAATAGTTTATAACTAGCATCTACCATATGTCTACGGTAGGTTGGCATAATTTTTTAAATGTCTTTTTTTTTTTTTTTTACATTAGGGGACTTAGAAATTTTGTAATAATTTCAAACATTTTTAGTAAAATTTGCAATAAAATGTTTTTTTAAGGGACCAGTCCAGTTCTGACATGTCTTTGAGGGGCCTGTTAGAAACCGCCATAAATGACTCCATCTAAGAAACAACACCCCTTAAAGTATTCAAAACCGTGTGTAGGAAGCTTGTTAACCCTTTAGGTGTTTCACAGAAATTAAAACAAAGTGGAGGTTAAATTTCAAGATTTCCCTTTTTTTTGCAGATTTTAAATTTGTATCCATTTTTCACTGGAAGACAGTTGATTTGATCAGGCAAATGCAAATACTATTCAACATCTCAACCAAAAGTCTCAGAATAGTAGGAGCACCTACTTGACTTCGGGGTCTCATTTTCATTCCGATTATATTTAGGCACCATTACAGGTTTGCAAATATTAAAGAATGATCAGCACCCGGTAGGAAGGAGTGGTGCCAGTGGAAATGGTATTTGCAACCCCAAACTTATAGTATTACAAGTCCACAGCGCTCAATAATGCTTCAAAAAGTGTATTTATCGTGAGAAAGTTGTTTACATGTGTATATACAATACAGTGTTTGTCAGGAATTGGTACAGTGTATATGGTACAGTATGTTACATTCCATACAAAATAAGATCATATAGAGATATAAAGGGTAATGTGATGTTTTCCTTGATGTTTCGGTCAGAAATAGCCCTTATTCATAAGGGATCATAATAGTTGGTAGGAAGAAAGATAATATAGAGTAGGGTAAGGAAAGTGGCAATAGTAGCAGATACATGTACCAGAGTAGGATGAGGTATGGAGATATGGCTATATATGAATGCAACCAGAGGTCTGTGGGCAAAAGGAATGCTGCAGGACGCAGAGGAGATTGCTCTCTTAGATGTCTAAAACTTAATAAACACCCCTAAAAAGACACCATATACAATACCCTATATGTGGGTGTAAACTGCTGTTTGGGCGCAAGGCAGGGCATACAAGGGAGGGAGGGCTATTTGGCTTTTGAAAGGCAGATTTTGGTGGGTGCCATGTCGCATTTGCAAAGACCCCAAAGTACCGAAACAGGTGAAACCTTCAAGAAGTCACCCCATCTTATATTTAACATCCCCAGGGATCTCACCTAGAGGTGTGTTATGCATTTTGGGCGCACAGGTGTTCCATAGTTTATTGTAGCATTGGGCCATGAAAATGGAGGCAAAAAAAACACAGTTCTGCCATTGTTTTTTGGGCGTCATTTTAACAGTGTTCACCGTGTGGGATAAATCACAGGATAACTTAACTATGCAGGTTGGTACAATTACAGTGATATAAATTTTATATAGTTTTTTTTATGTTTTATTACTTTTACACAATAGAAATGTGTTTGTAAAAAAATGCTATTTTTTTCGTCATAGTATGATAGCCATAACTTTTTTTTAAAGTTTTCTGTATATCATTAATGCCTTATTTTTTGAATGATGAGTAGCCATTTTTATTGGTACCATTATGGGGTTCATATGATGCTGTGATCGCTTTTTATCGGGGCTTTTGGGAATCAGGATGCACAAAATACAGAAATCCTAGTAGTGTTTTTAATTTTTTACAGCATGCTATATAAATGACACTGCGATACAATACAATGATATCCAATTTGTATTTTTTTATGTTTTACTGCTTTTACACAATAAAAACACTTATACAAAAAGGAAAACATGTTTTTGCAACAAGACTTTTTGATCGCTTTTATATATGTCTTTTGGAAGGTAGGATGAAGAAAATTCTACAAATTCTAGAAGTGTTTTTATTTTTAACAGCGCTTTACTCCATGGATTGATACCATTGTGGAAGTGCCCAATTTATATAGTTTTTTATGTTAAAGCTTCTTCAGGTAGCCATCATTTTTTTAATTTTCCATCTACAGAGCTGTGTAAGGGTTTTTTATTTTATGTGCTGCGGGATGAACGAAAATCACAATTTTATGATTTTTATTGTTTTTTTTTACGGTGTTCATTGTGTGGGTTAAATAACATGACACATTTATAGGCTAGGTTGTTACATACACAAATATGCATACTTTAAATGATTGGTGTTTGTAAAGGGGGCAAAGGGTGGTGTGCGTGTTTTTATTTTAGTGTTCTACTTTTTTTTTGTACTTTTTCCCTTTTCTTTTTACTTGTCCCTGTAGGGGACTTATATCATTGAATTTCAGGGCGAGGCAGGGCGTAATGATGTTACAAGCAGCCTGGAAGCCTTTCTTAGGAGCTTTCATTCAGTGGATCTATTTAGGGTCTATTAAGGAGTCCGATCAAGACTCACTCTACTTTTCACTCATAAATCCTGCTTCAAATCATATAAACCTATATATATCAAAAAGCTCAACTTCTATCCCTCTAACACATCCTGCTCTCAGCTAGAGGTGCATAAACCACCTGACAGGCTCACCTTAAATTAAAAATCATAAACCGCTAATTTTAAGATTTACATTCTCACCATCTACTGTACCCATCTTACCTGTCTAATAGTGCCACATTGGTCATACGGTATGAGAAATATTATCCAGCTTCCATAATTCTGTGGATGGCATTGGGGATCATTTAGAAAAATGTCATTTGCTGAATATCCCAAAGACTGTAAATAGCCCGTTGAGATTCGAGCCTCCATGTAGCTGGATGTGCATGAGAGCGTAACTATTAAAAAGAAAAGTAACATGTATAAAGAAATATAGTAGACTGACATTTTTGTTGCATAAACTAAGCTGATTTTTATTTTTTTTTTTTTTTATGAATGAGCACAAAGACTGGAAATAGTCATAAAAAATCTTTTTCATTAATTTTCTTATTCATCTGGAATGGAACTGGACTAAGTGTTATTGCTCAGGTCTTGTGTAGTATTTTCTAAATCCTGGACTTTGACAATTCACATATAGTTAGATTGGGGCCTTTGAGAGCTTGTTTGGTACATAAAAATTGCTTATCCCTTGTCGCGTTACTTACTATGGTTAAGTCCCTCTGAAGTGCTTGGGGCACTTCAAAAAAATGTGTTTTCATAATCAAGAAAGATCACCATACCAAGCATTGACTGGAGTGGTGTAAAGCATGCTGCCACTGCACTCTATAGCTGTAGAAACACGTTTTCTGAATCGCTTTTTAATCTTGCTGAGTAAATGATAAATGGATTTGTTGGATGCCTGGTGAACTCATACCTGCCTGAATGCATGGTAATGAAATTTTGTTGAATTTTGGTATTCAGGGTTAGGGCTAGGCCCCAAATTTCCAGTGAAGAGTAATGTTAACACTAGCATATAAAGACATTTTAGCAATTGTAGGTTTCCAACTTTGTGATAACATTTTGTGGAAGAAGTGAGGACTATAAAGACATAGTTTGACTAATATGGAGCCGATAAAAAAGAAGCAAAAACCCTGCCGTTCTCCTTTTTTTTCCCTGAATTTTTTTAACCTCTAGGAATTGGGTAGAATCCGAATCACATCCCATTTCTGGATTTAATTGCATCTTTTAATATGTTTAAACAATTGAATATTCAGATGCTTACTGGAAATGCGATTAAAGGGCAGCGGCCGGCCGGGGCCCACCCCCCCATGGGGGGAGGGGGGGGCATGACCGGCAGCTGGGCCCCGGCCGGACGGGTCGCGGGACGCGGCCGGAGGCGTCTTTGATGACGCGGTGCGGGGGAGGAGCCCCCGGCGCGGGGAGGGGCGGTATTAAGGCGCCTTCTGCCGGGGGAAAAGAGTCAGCGCAGCAAATGTGAGGCGTCCCCCCCCCGCCCTTAAAATGGGGTTAGGAGGTGGAGGGTGTGGTTTGGGGGAATTTGGCAAATTTGGTTGCTGGGGATTATTTTGTCCGGGTGGCCTGGGGGTGGGTTCTTGGAGGGGTGAGAAAATTGGTGAGGGGCCCTTGGGGTGGATTCCCTCAGAGTTTGGGTAACTTGGAGGGCCCCGGCGAGGTGGGGCTCTTTGGGGGGTTTTTTCCCCCCCCCTGGGGGAAAAAATAGGGGAGCATTGGTATGGCTTTTGGGCCTCCGAGCAGTGGAGTAGGTGGGGGCAAATGTGGTTTTTGTCCCTTCGGGGATTTGGTCGCGGGTGGGTTTTTTGGGGCCAAGGCCCTGGGGCCCCATGTTTGGGGTACTGGGTTAAAAAGTGTTTTTGGGGTTTTTATGTGGTTGTTTAGTTTTAATTATGTACTGGGGGCACGGGGAGAGGGGGATTATTTTATAGTGGAGGTTATTTAGGGTTTCATATATTATTTTATACGGTTTTTCAGTTTATATGTTATTTATATGGTTTGTGTTAATTTTGTGTATGTTGTTTTTAAAACGGCTGGTGGCCAAATTTTAACCCAAAGCAGGTGCCCGGTCATCACGGGGGGCTTCGAGGGAGGTGGGGAATCAAGGAAAAATTGGGAATGAAGTTGGGGGGGGAGGACGGCAGACTCAGCGTTCCCCTGGGGTCAAGGATTACGAACCTCTTAAAAACAAAGCCTGCATAGGTTATTGGTGGCGAATTGGGGGACGAATTTTCCCGCAATTCCCCCGTGGGACGGGGGCGGGGGGGGCGGGGGGGCCCCGGCAGCTCGCCGGCCCCCTTTGAATGCATTTCCAGGCGCATATTCCCGGGAAAATGTGCATGTAATTTTCCCCCGCTCGGCGAATACAAGAGACAAAATACATAGTTCTCTGAGAACTGTGGATTACTGTAATGACAGGGACGGATTTCAGCCATATTGCAGCGCAAATACGGCGTGCAATACGGCTGAAATCCGTGCCCAAATCAGCCATGTGAACATCGCCTTACTATCCATTCCACTACATGCTTATGGAGAAGGTGGGAGAGACAGCCGTTCTCACAAATTAATATAATTCCAGTTTCCTTTACTCAAATGTGATTCTTGGATAAGAGAGCCCAGCTGCAATATCTGTTCTACACCTCTGATTTACCTTTAATGCTTATTCTTAAATGCTTGAAAACGTTTCTTGGTTCCTGCAGATGCAGTGGCTTTCTCCTAGCAATTCTGCCATGGATACCATTGTTGTTCAGTGTCCCCTTATGGTGTACTCATGGACATTAGCTAAGGTGAGAAAGGCTTTTAGTTTCTTAAAAGATCACTTTGGATTCCTTTATGACCGTGCCGACTATTATACATCTTGTTTTCGTCATGATCTTTGTTTTGTCAATTTGTAGGCAATATTCCTGACTATGGATCAGTGAAGTTCAAACTTTTTAGAGGTGGTTTTGAAACCTTTTCCAGCCTGATAAACATCAACCAATATTCTTCTGAGATCATCAGAAATCTCCTTTGTTCATGCCATGATACACGTTGACAAATGTGTTGTAAAGAACAGCCTTTGATGGATCCCTATTCTACCCGATTGTCATCCCATTAATTGAAAATGACTCTAATTTCACCTTCAAATTATTTGCTAATCCTAAAAGTACACATATTTTTGCCACTCACAGATATGTGATGTACAATATTTTGACTCAATTGTTGGAATTGATTATCCTTACCTATTTTTAGAACTTGAAAATCCTATGTAGTTAAGTTAAATTTATGCAAAAACGTAGAAAATCCTAAAGGGTTCACAAACTTCCAAGCACCAACAAAGAGGGCCCCATTGTAAAAAAAAAAAAAAAAAAAAAAGTATGAACTTATCTCATCTTGAAGACTCTTTCTCCTCTCAAGAATTTTAGCTTGTTATAAAAAAAAAAAAAAAAAAACTCCTCACCTCTGATGCTTTTAATTCTATTTTAAATGAGACCCCCTATTTTAAATGAGACCGTCTTTCCCTCCCATGTTGCGGTCCTTCCTAAACTGAAACCCCACAGTTTGTGGTAGTTATCGACCAATATCATTATTGAATGTTTATATTAAAATATACGCTAAGCTCTTAGCCAATAAGTTGAATCCTCTACTACCACTACCATTTATCTGGACCAGATAGGCTTTCTCCTGGGGAGGGAGGCTTGCGACAACACTATCAAAACCCTGGACCTTATAGATTATACTCAGTCTCATAAGGTTCCACTCATGATCCTATCCCTGGATGCCAAAAAAGCGTTCAATAGGATCTCTTAAACCTCTGGGGATGGTTCCTATTTTCACTTCTAAAATATTGGCCTTTTACCAATCTCCTTCTGCTAGACTTAAAATTAATGGTTAATTTCTTAGGTAGCACAAAGGTCAAACCACTGCATTTAAATAATATAGTGTCTGGATCGGATATTCTTCCCTTCCTCTCTCTTATTCATGTATCGAGATCTTCTGCACATTTTCATTATACTCAACTTCATCATTTTGTTAATTCAATTAAACAAGCTGTTGATTTTAAGATGCCTTTACCTCAATTTGAACAGTTACGTCCCTTAAAATCACCACGAGACATTCTATTTCTTCTTTATAAAGGGAACTCTCTTCTGCCCACTTTTCTTCAATACTCTCATATTTTAAAGCTTGGGAAGAAGAATTAATTAAGACATTTTATCTATCCAAATGGGCTAGAAGTTCTTTACTCACACATAAAGTGATAATTGCCTTCAAATCTCAAGAGACCAGTTTTAAAATTATCTTGTGCTGGTATAGAGTACCTCTTGCTCTTCATAAATGGTATCCCACTGTTTTAGAAGTTTGCTGGGGCTGTGGTAGAGAGGTAGGCACCATGACTTATGTTTGGAGGGATTGTTTATAATGCTGTTGGGATGCTGTTTATAAAGTCATCCAATAACTCACGTGAGTGCCCATTTCCAGACAATGCTTTATTATCCACACTTGAATTGTCAATTACAGTGTACAAACATTTAATTATTCATCGCCTTATTCAAGCATCCAAAAATATAATTTCTAGACACTGGAAATCTCCTGAACCCCCCAACATTAAAGAATGATTTAGTGAGATCTCACATATTTACCACATGGAGGAACTCCTAGCTTATACTCCTTACAAAGTTCATTACTTAAATAAAATCTGGTTCCACTGGTTAAATTTCCAATCCACCTCACTATATTGTATCCTATCAAGCTAACTATCTTTGATTAGAATTCGTAGTTCCCTTCGTATTTGCTTCTGCTCTTTCTTATTCATCCATTTAGTTTCACAAATTTGTTTGAGTTTTTCCATTATTGTGACCATTCATCTTGTCTGTCTTATTTCTACCCTTTCCCTTGTTTCCTCTCTTCCTCATCCTCCCTTTTATCTTTTTGGGATTTTTCTTTCTTTTAAATTATTGTTTTTACTGAATACATGCTCTTTTGGACCCAAGGGGTCTATTATTATTTTTCTTACTTTACTCAGGGAATATCAGTTTGTTTTTTTTATTCGAATATATACGTTTTTTACTTGAATTCATTGGATGTAATAGCATAGTCTAATATCTTATTCCATCCCTTCTTTTGTGCAAAATACAGATGTATACTGGCTAGGTGCTAACCAAGAAGACATGATTTCGGCCTTTATTGGGGTATTTAACACTACTGATGTGTTTAATGTATACCAGGAGGGCTTTTCCTCCGCACACGCTAAAAGCACATGACAAATGTGATGTGAACACCCCTTCATATGCACTGCCATCACTTACAGTTGATGTAGGCAACACAGGCTATTCTGAATATTTGCATGTTGCCTACACACTGCAGCTGTTTTGCTGTGCATCAATCCAATCATATTTGAGGTGATGCTTAACAAATACTAAGGAAAAAAATTCATTAGTCTGATGGAATTTCATGACAATGTATTATACTATATATTACCATTTTGACTGTTTTGAGAAATAGCATAATAACTAGCTCGAAATCCACGGACATAGGTGCCGTTGCTTCCTCTATTATTGTAGACAACACTTAAACCATTTAATGAAGAGGTAAAATTACGTCCTGAAGTTCCACACAGTTTTCCCATTAATGGAGAACCAGAGGGTGTCCCATCATATATTGACACGGATCCAGATGAACAAAAAGATGAACTTTCTAGACTGATGGGAAGAAAAGTTTATAATTAATGTAAAGCAAAATGGACAGGTTAAAAGTCCTACTGCATTTCTAAAGTACTTTTATAAGTTATGTTGTAATACAGGAGTTAGCATAAGTACAGACATTTATTTAAAATGTGTTCCATCTTAAATATTTACTACACATTTTCACTGGATAGCTTATTAATGATAGATATCTGAGGTTCTAATTGCTTGTTTCTTTGAATGCCATAGACTTTAACCCCTTAACGACCGCCCACCGTCTGTTAATCTGTAGCGACATCAATAGACGTTGCTGCAGATAGAGTGGTTTTATGGCTCCCAGCACCACAGCTGCGCTAGAAGCAGAGCTGTACTTAACAGCTCTGTTCATAGAGAACTCTCTATAAGCACCAGGAAGTGGAAGAAACCTCCATTCCCGGTGCTTAACCCATTGATTGCCGCAGTCCGTGACCACGGCACAAGCAAAGGGCATTTCCCTGCTCAATTGGGTGATTGGGACTCCCCATGACCCAAAGGAGCCCGGGGAGGTCTGGAGAGTCAGCCCTGGGCACCTAGATTAGCCCCAGGACTGTCTGTTAAACAAGCCAGCAGTCAGGGCACTCTGACACAGAATCTAAAGTATTACTAACTGTAAAATAGTTATCCCTTCATGGGATTATAAAAGAAGTAAAAAAAAAAACAGATAAAATAAATAGTAAAATTAAAATAAATATTTAATAAAAAATAATTGTGCCTACATTACACATAAAACCCCCAAAAACCTACACATTAGGTATCCACATTACCATAATAACCTGTAAAATTAATATAACAAGTTACTTAGTGTTAAATGTGAATGGTGTAAAAAAAATAAAAAAGAACTCAAATTATGCCCCCAAAAAGTACAACTTCTCCCACATAAAACAAGTTCCAACTGTTGAAATGCAAAGAGGTAAAAACTAAACAAAATGTGCTGGTCATTAAGTCCTTTTCAGGCCTGGGGCTTATGAGGTTAAATAAGGCAGCAGGGCACATGCTTGACCATTGCTCCATTCAGAAATTTTAGAGAAAACCCCCTCCCAAAAAATAAAGGCGATTATATGTAGAATTGCTTTCATTGTGTGAACAGACTAAAATGAGTATTTATTTTAACAGGTATTCCTTTACAGAAGTGCTACAGCAGGTGATATAGGGACAATATGTATGAACACTTATGCAGATGCTATATAAGTACTTAAAAAAAAATCTATAGCGGGGAAAAGGTGCTAGGGGGGACATTTGGGAAAAACGTATTACATGACTTACATAAGCTAAAAAGGGCAGGGGACACTTGGTTCTTTGTCGCCATTCCGTTTGTGGAGTAGCCCACTCCAGGCACTGGCACCTCAACACATGCCATTGGAATACTGTAGTGTTGTCATCTGCACCATACTGCTGCCACAAACTAGAATAGGCCTATAGTCTGAGTGACTCTTAATTTTGGGTACAAGGTTAGGCAAGTTAAAATTTTATGATTTCTTGGGGCACATTTAGTATTGAGGCTTAAAAAGGTGGCACTATTTCTAAGGGAGGCAGTGTCACTCAGGGCATCTTAGCTATGTAGTGGCTTAATTAGAGGGCACTATTATCATGTGATGGGGAGTAAAGAGTCCCTTTTACGGTGTTGGGGCTTACTTAGGGCACTACTACTATGTAGAGGGCTGATACCTTCAGCTTAGTTAAGAGGACTAAAACAGTATGAAGGGCACAAGACAGGGAACTTTTACAAAAAGGAAACACTAAGCAGGGGGAACTAAGAGAGACTACTGTGGTGCAGCACTAAGTGGACATTAGTACTGTGTTGATGCCACTAAGATATACTCTCACCGGCCACTTTATTAGGTACACCATGCTAGTAACGGGTTGGACCCCCTTTTGCCTTCAGAACTGCCTCAATTCTTCGTGGCATAGATTCAACAAGGTGTTGCAACGATGCTCAATTGGTACCAAGGGGCCCAAAGAGTGCCAAGAAAATATTCCCCACACCATGACAGCACCACCACCAGCCTGAACCGTTGATACAAGGCAGGATGGATCCATGCTTTCATGTTGTTGACGCCAAATTCTGACCCTACCATCCGAATGTCGCAGCAGAAATCGAGACTCATCAGACCAGGCAACGTTTTTCCAATCTTCTACTGTCCAATTCCGATGAGCTTGGGCAAATTGGAGCCTCAGTTTCCTGTTCTTAGCTGAAAGGAGTGGCACCCGGTGTGGTCTTCTGCTGCTGTAGCCCATCTGCCTCAAAGTTCGCCGTACTGTGCGTTCAGAGATGCTCTTCTGCCTACCTTGGTTGTAACGGGTGGCTATTTGAGTCACTGTTGCCTTTCTATCAGCTCGAACCAGTCTGCCCATTCTCCTTTGACCTCTGGCATCAACAAGGCATTTCCGCCCACAGGACTGCCGCTCACTGGATGTTTTTTCTTTTTCGGACCATTCTCTGTAAACCCTAGAGATGGTTGTGTGTGAAAATCCCAGGAGATCAGCAGTTTCTGAAATACTCAGACCAGCCCTTCTGGCACCAACAACCATGCCACGTTCAAAGGCACTCAAATCACCTTTCTTCCCCATACTGATGCTCGGTTTGAACTGCAGGAGATTGTCTTGACGATGTCTACATGCCTAAATGCACTGAGTTGCCGCCATGTGATTGGCTGATTAGAAATGAAGTGTTAACGAGCAGTTGGACAGGTGTACCTAATAAAGTGGCCGGTGAGTGTATATGTGTGTGTGTGTGTGTGTGTGTTTGTGTATGTGTGTGTGTGGGGGGGTGTGTGTGAAGACTCAAAGATGGGCACATTGCTGTGTAGAGATCTTTTACTCCCTGGTTCACCGATCATCTAGTTGACACTACTAGTTTTGATGGGAAGCATAATTATAACATTATATCCTTTTGATTCCACCATTACTATGCTCGCTGCTACCGAGGTTGCCCACATTGCTGTCCCTGCTGTATAAAAGTTATATAGTGTTATGCTTTCCAAAGCACAGTATTTGAGTTCCCTTTAACACAGTAGGTATTGCAATGGGGGCATCTTTGGTAGAAGCAAGCACAGTAATGGGGGAAGCAAAAGGATTATGCTGTTAAGTGGCTGCAGTATGTAATGTTTGTGTGAAGTGTGCTGGAAAAGTGAGAGGCAAGAGCATGTTTGGGCAGATGTTGCAGAGATGCAGCCATGGTTGGAAGAAGTCGCTGGAATTAACCCCTTAAGGACCCGACATTTTTTTTGTTGACACGTTCATTTTTCCCTCCTATCCTTCCAAGAGCCATAACTTTGTAATTTTTTTCACCTACATAGGCATATGAGGGCTTTTATTTTGAAGGACAAGATGTACTTTTTAATGGTGTTATTCACTGTACAATAGAATATACTGGGAAACCGCAAAAAAAATTCCAAGTCGGACAAATTGTAAAAAAAAAACATTTTCGCCATGTTTGCGTGTGTTTTGCTTTTACGGCGTTCAATCTTTGGTAAATATAATGTGTTATCTGTATTTTACAGGTTGATATGCATCCGGCAATACCAAACATGTAGTGTTTCCATTATGTTTTGGTACCTTAAAAAAAATTCCAAACATTTTCTATTTTTTAAATTTGCTCCATGGCGCCATTTTGTGCGACCAATAGCTTTTTTGTACTAACACCTTAGGACGTCAGTGAGGGTGCATTTTTTGCGGGCTGAAGTGTACTCTTTATTGCTAGCAGTTTGGAATGCATGCAACTTTTTTGATCACTTTTATTCCAATTTTTAAGTGACGTAAAATGACCAAAAAACGCAATTTTGGCGTTTGGAATTGGGTAGTTCTACAGCAGTGATTAGGATATATTAACTTCAAGCCCTTACTTTTACAGAGCAGGATACTGTTATATCTAACAAGATTACAGATAAAGCCATGCTTTTCAGTCCTCCCAGCACATGTATCTTTTGTTTACTGAAGCTAATCATGCTAAATATGGCAATCACATGGACTTAGGGTCACATGTATGAAAACTGTCTAGGTCTAAAACTCATTTTGTTGCCCATAGCAACCAGAGTGCCCCTTTCATTTTTTCAGAGCACTATATGGAATGAAAGGGGCCCTGTGATTGGTTGCTATGGGCAACAAAGTGAGTCTTAGACCTAGACAATTTTCATACATGTGGCCCTTAGAGCTCAGAGCTCTTGCCTGGACTGTTAGTTTAGGTGGACGACCATTTCTTGGTAGGTTAGCAGTTGTGCCATACTCTTTCCATTTACAGATGATGGAATAAACAGTGCTTTGTGAGAGATGTTCAGAGTTTGGGTTATTTAAAAAAAAAAACACTTTACCCTGTAAAACACATTGCCACAAGTTTGTTCCAGAGCTGTCTGGTGTGTTCCATTTGTTTTTTTTTATACTGTTTCTTCACTAATGTTCTCTAACAAACCTCTGATACCGTCACAAAACGACTGTAGTTTTCCTGAAAATAAGTTACAGATCTACTCTAATTACTAATTAGGTGACTTCTACAGGCACTTGGTTTCACTGAATTTTAATTAGGGATATCATAGTACAGAGGTCTGAATACGTATGCATGCCACACTTTTCATTTTTTTCATTTGCAAAAGTTTAGAAAAGCACACATAATTTTCTATCATGGTGGATGAGTGGTGGATCCTCTAGGGAACTGCAAGAGATGGTACCAGTCACGCCAGGGATCAGAGTCTAATGAGCACTCCAGTTCCTCACCAGCGCCCATCGCAAGGCAGGTTGGGCATTGTTGCACGGGACTCCCAGGTCGCTACCCCTGACATGACCACTTATGTTGTCAGCCAAGGTGCAGCATGATACCAAAGGAACAGGCAAGTCCTAGTCGGTGGACAGGCAACCAGGTGGCAGGCAAATCAAAGTCCAGAGCACTCGTCAAACACAGGGCAACCTAATATAACACACCAACTCTTAGGATCACCAACAAAATGACAAGGGGACCTAATAAAGGGTTCAGCACCAGGTTCCCAGGATCTCTCTTCGGTCTCAAATCCATTCCAGTTGACCAGATAGTACCTTTTGCTTCTGAGTAGTTTTTCAGTCAAAATCTCCTGGACTTCGTAGATGTGTCTGGAATTCGATTCAGTATAAGATGTCTCGGTTTTTAAAGCAATGCAGTTTAGGACCAGAGACTTTAGGAGAAAGACATGAAAGAATTTGGGATCCGCATAGAAGGAGACAAAAGAAGCGTATAGCAAATTGGGTCTACAGTGAAGGAAATTATTATTTGATCCCTTGCTGATTTTGTAAGTTTGCCCACTGACAAAGACATGGACAGTCTATAAATATAAAGGTAGGTTCATTTTAACACAGTGACATAATATATAAAATAAAATCCAGAGAATCACTTGTATAAATTGTATAAATTTATTTACATTTTGCTGAGAGAAATAAGTATTTGATCCTCTACCAACCATTAAGAGTTCTGGCTCCTACAGACCAGTTAGATGCTCCTAATAAACTCTGTAACGCCTCACTCATACTTGGACACCATTTTGGCCACGCTTGGCTCATGGGATCGCCGTCTTTCGGAAACGGATGGCACTGACAACGTCTTCTTCCTTAAATCAGCCTGTTTTTATTTCGACACAGGTTGATAACACAGCACAACCATTATACAGAGCAAACAAAACCCTAGGCCGTCTGGCCACTAGCTAAACCAATAGCTTCCCTAGCTATCGTGGTCTGGACCTAGCATCCAGCCCCACAACGAAATGCTGTACCACCAGTCACCGCTGGTTCAGGCTCCCTCCAGCCTGGGGGGGTAAGAAGAGCCTTCCTCACTTGCTCCCTTGCTGCTCCAACTGCAGGTAGCAGGCCACACCCCCTGATCACTTGAAGAGACAGGCTTTTTATAGCCATCCCGGGTCTGGGCAAAACTCCGACATGGAACCTGGAGACCTGGGACGCGGGAACAGCCACCCACCCATCTGTAGCTGTTCCGGGGAAGCCAACCCATAACGGCTGGATATCAGCCATGCTATATACAGCTGTCAGCAACCTAGTGTTGCTGACAGATAACAATTGGCTCCCCCCACCAAGCCCAGGCTCTTGGTGGCACGTCTCTACCAGGACGACTCCACCTAGTGGCAGAAACAGGCAACTACTGTTTGCCACTCTGTCACATATCCCTCCCCTCTGATAAAGCCCGTAGGGCTTTCTCACATTGCCCAGGCTCCCTCCGGGGTCAAAGCTCCTATTTTGGGGCAACGTCTTCCCTACCACCTCAGGGCAAGAGACAAAATGGTCCACATACAACTCAGTTGTGGGCTCATACCATGTACTCAACACACCTTGGGCAACAGACAGTCTACTGTCACTTACTATAGATGTCACCACCCATGCACGCTCTACTACAAGGAGGTCATCACGCACAGCCCGCATGCCGACATTCACAGGGTTACTACTGCCAACCCCATTACCAGCGCTATCCACTATGGCCACTTGGGGCGCACCTGAGCCCAAACCTACTACCTCTTTGTCTGCGAGATTATGATAAAACCAAGACCTCTCTTCAATACGAGTCCTCTGGTCCTCAGCTACCTTCTCCAATTCCTCTGGACCATGAAGCTTCGCCTTGTGGCTACTAGCCGACATCTGGTCTATCTCAGTGACCACCTCAGTGATGATACTCTCCACTGCAGTAGGACCGACTGTGGCACCATTTACCTCTGTGCCACCCATAACCTGCTGGTCAATGATCGCAGGGTTATTGCAGACAATCCCTACATCTAGGAGACCGCTTCCGATAATCTCCACCTCTTTACAGGGTGAGTTTTTAATGTCTGAGGACTCGCTGGTCCCTCCATACACTTGACTCACAGCGGCTGAAAGACCACCTTCACCGTCTGTTGGCTCCCTTCCCTGCACTACCCTTGCATGAGTACAGGGGTCGCTGGCACTCACATGGACTTTAGAGCCTGCCACAGGTATTTGACGTGTGGCGACCACTTGAGGAGGCTTATATTGCACTACAGGGGCCACAAACAATGCATATTCTGCAATACAAACCTCACCACAATCAGCAGGCATGCTAATGGTTTAAGCGTCACCATTGGCAACCTCTATAGACACTTTGTCTGCCATGATGGCCTTACCTGGCACCTCACCAGTGTCAGAGGATATCTTCCCCTGTGCACACTTCTCACTGGCGCTTCCAAGCAGCAGACACTCTGCATCAATGGGTGGAGATGTTTCTTTCACATCCCCTATAACCATCTCTAAGGGAGAACTCTCAGCTTCTATCTGGGATACATCTACATCTTTCTCAACCTCCAATTCACTCAATAAGCTGGAGGCAATGGCAGACATATTTAGAAATGGGACCTCAGTAATAACCACCCGGCTTCTATCTTTATAGTTCTCCCCCTCATACACCACTCTGGCCTTGTTCACATTAGGCAACTCAGTCACCTTTTAAGCCTCCGTAGGTTCAGCGGACCCCTTGCTGCAAATGGCATCCCTCTGCCATTCACCCTAAACCACAGGACATAATACCTCTGAGATCCTGCTAACGTTTCTCCACCTCCTGTAAGGAAAATGTATCAGCTGCCTCGGAACCAGACACTTCTTTATCATCTGGGGATTTAACCCCGCTCACCTGCCCCTCACTAGGGTTCAAGCATACACCCAGCTCTGTGGTGTCTAGCAGCTCACTCCTACCATCACTGCAGTCTTTGTGACCATGGCAGAAAAAGTTACTGGCAACACAGCAACCATTGAGGCAAGTGAAATCTTTAGTACTACAGATCTCAGCACACATTTTCTCTACACAGGTATCTGAGGTCTCATTCATGCAGGCAGGGGCGTTGCTAGGGTCCCAAAACATCCGAGGCCCGGGCCCTGTGTTAAGTTTTGCTCAGAAGGGCGGGGTTCACACGGCGTTTTTTACGCCCCTTTAAACCTCGGCATGTGTTTTTACAGAGGAAAAAAAATCTGTGGCCGCGTGTCCCTTGAAGCTCCCACTATATTTTTTTCCCCCAAGAACAGGAAATCGTTGCTCTCAGTGACAGCTATGGTTACCATAATGTTGGCCCGTACTTCGGGTGTATTAAAGTGCAATTACCGCCAAAGTACAGACCAACAATTATGTTGTTTGTGAACATACACAGCGGTTTTGTTAGGGCATAGCTGTGCTGTAAGGGGCCCAAAAGTTTGCCCACAAATACGGTAAAATCATAGCGGTGGGGGCTAGGATTAGCTGCTGTTTTCCCTGCACATAGAACCCACCCATAAAAAAAGGTTGACATGCCGCTTCGTTCAGGGGGAAAGTGAAAATGGATGGGAATTTGGGCCGGAGCGTTTGCTGAATTACACGTTGGAGGGGCACGTATTTCAACAGCAGGCGCTGTGCCACTATATGCTGTGTGAATTACCCCTTAGGGCAGTACGCCGTTGTGTTTTGGAAGTACATCTGTAAAGCGCGTATTTCCCAAGCACAGGGGGGCCGGTCCATTCACCTCCACTGTCAGAGCCGCGAAGAAGTGATGTCACTTCTCCCCCCCGGGTTTGGTACAATATATGTGTATTGTACGCACGGGAGGACGAGATGTAATTCATAGCTCTCGGTGAGAACTATGAATTACAGTAATTGTGGCGCGCATGCCCGGTCGTATTAAAGCGCAAATACGCCACGAAATGCCCCCATGGTTTACGCAGGTGAACATAGCCTTGTCTGGTTTGCAGCAGCTAAAATCATACACAACCATGACTAATGACAAGTATAAAAAATTATTTTTCAAAATTATGATTTCTCATCAGGTTGTAGTTTTACATGTCTAAGGGTATGTTCACATGGCGTAATTGCGGTAATCCATAGTTCTCATAGGAAACTATGGATTACACGTCCTCCCCCCATGCGTACAATACGATCGTATTGATGCATAGGAGATAAGTGACATGTCAATGCATGTCTATGGGGCCGGCGGGCTGTTGCTCACCCCCTCTGCCCCCCCGCCGCCGTGCATCGAGAAGACGTGCTGAACAGCGCGAGCTCCTGAAGCACACAGTGTATTTCGGCGCGTACCGTACACGTCACAATGTTTTACTGATGTGAATGAGGTGATATTGTGGATATGTGTGTTTTATTACACCAATATACCCCTCACGGCCAACTTTATTAGGTACACCTGTCCAACTGCTCGTTAACACTCAATTTCTAATCAGCCAATCCATTGGCGGGCAACTCAGTGCATTTAGGCATGTAGACATGGTCAATAACAATCTCCTGCAGTACAAACAGAGCATCAGTATGGGGAAGGAAAGGTGATTTGAGTGCCTTGAACGTGGCATGGTTGTTGGTGCCAAAAGGGGCTGGTCTGAGTATTTCAGAAACTGCTGATCTCCGGGGATTTTTCACTCAAAACCCATCTCTAGGGTTTACAGAGAATGGTCCGAAAAAGAAAAAACATCCAGTGAGCGGCAGTCCTGTGGGCGGAAATGCCTTGTTGATGCCAGAGGTCAAAGGAGAATTGGGCAGAATGGTTCGAGCTGATAGAAGGCAACAGTGACTCAAAAAGCCACCCGTTACAACCAAGGTAGGGAGAAGAGCATCTCTGAACGCACATTCGGCGAACTTTGAGGCAGATGGGCTACAGCAGCAGGAGACCACACCGGGTGCCACTCCTTTTCAGCTAAGAACGGAAACTGAGGCTTTCCCAATTTGCCCAATGTCATCGAAATTGGGCAGTGAAGATTGGAAAAACGTTGCCCTGGTCTGATGAGTCTCGATTTCTGCTGCGACATTCGGATGGTAGGGTCAGAATTTGGCCCTCAACAACATGAAAGCATGGATCCATCCTGCCTTGATCAACGGATAAAGGGTGGTGGTGGTGGTGTCATGGGTGGGGAATATTTTCTTGGCACTCTTTGGGCCCCTTGGTACCAATTGAGCATCATTGCAACACCTTGTGGAATCTTTTGCCACGAAGAATTGAGGCAGTTCTGAGGCAAAAGGGGGGTCCAACCCGTTACTAGCATGGTGTACCTATAAAGTGGCCGGTTTAGTTTTACATACCACATATTACACAGTTTCATACACAGAGACAAAACATACACAGAGACATATATTCAAACATACATACACACACATACAAAAGCATAACATACACACACCCCAACCACACACGTTTTAAAAAATATAAAATACACACAGACATCTATATACAAGCACATAAAACACATGTATACACATAAATACAATAATACACAATGTATACACACACATTCAGTACAGTTCACATTCATGAACATTATTTTGTCTCCCCCCTTATTACATTACTGAGAATTATTGTTCAGCACTAAGGCTCCTCACTCACTTGTGTCCTTCTTGCTGGTCTGGCCCCGGGCGAGATAAGAGGACAGCAGGGGGCGGAGCCTCTCACGGCCAGACAGCGCTGCTTCCAGACTCACTTCACAGTGTGAGCAGCCGGCGCCCCCTCCTCCCTCCTGAGCTCCCGTCATCCCGGGCAGTGCCCTCCCCCCCTCTGCTGCATAGCTGCTGCCCCTGAACTTTTATGTGCGTCCAGGGGCGAACACATAGTGGAACAGTTTTCGGCCTTCTACAGGTCACAGTAATGACCTGGAACCGTACGTTGTGAGACTCGGTGCACAGGGAGCCTGGTCCGGGGCTTGTGCCCCGAACAAACCTACCTAGCGACGCCCCTGCATGCAGGCATACATCTCACCAGAGTCTGGACACACCCTCATTAAACTAGTCTCCTCACACCTTGTAGGAGAGCAAACATCCCCAGGATTCTCCAGTTCCCTTGCAGGCTGCAGACTGAAAAAATGAACTCTCCTCTCCAAAAAGCAGTCACACAGAAAATGGTTTGGCAATTCTCCCTGGGCACGCATTAGCTGCGACTTGCAGGCTACAATCAGGTACACACAGCGCGCTGGGGTCACTGGCCGACACACTCACCAGCTGGACTTCAGACACTTCAGGGCCGGCACACTCATACGTTTTTTTCAGCAGAAGGTGCAGGAGATACCATGTTGCTAGGGCCAACAACATTAAACTCCTCTGAGTCTGTAGTGTTAACCCATGTCTTTCCCGATTGTCATGCACCCCCGGACATACACTCTCTGCTATAGACTCAGCACTGTTAAACATGACCTCTAGGGGCACTCTTGAGCTTGTCTGCGCTACAGCTGGGGCTGGCATTGCTTCAGGAGCTAGTTCACACTCTGCTTTTACTTCGCTAGCCCTGACAGCCATAACCTCCAGGGGCAGACCTGAGCTGCTCTCCTCTACTGTTACAACATTTTTAGAAGCAGGTTCACACAGTGCAGTAACCAATGCTAACTCTGTGACCCCACCAACAACCCCCTGCTCAGGTAATTGGACAGAGCCATCCATTACAGGCCCCTTTTCTGTCTTAGTAACCTTTAAAACAGGTAATATAGTGCAAATGTCCTGAACACAGAGTCCATCAGACTTTTCCAGTCCAAAATATGCTGTGTCAGTCTCATCCACTATCATCTCAGGGACTTTTGGAGATGACCACTCTGGCTCCTCCCTCTCAGGCAGCGGCACCGCATACTCCTCAGTGGGCACTTCCCAGGGACAGTTACTTCCTCTGCCCGTCACCCTGGGGGTTGCCCACAAGTGCTCAAAATGGGGGAAGTCTCTGCCAAGTAGACAGCCGGACTGTAGGTTTTCACACACCTTAAGCATATGGACGACAGTCCCACAACAGGTCTCAACATGCATTGGAGTGGTCTTACCGGAGTCTGGTCGGGTCCTCACACTTGGTACAATGTCCGGGTGCACTTTAGAGACATCCTGGTGACAATCCATGCCGACCCACAGTGGGAGACCATCCACCCGCAACCAATGCATCTTGGCAGCGTATCCTCTGCCCTCCAGATCACTGGACCCTCAGGAGCATATCCCGCTCTAGGGCTCACCCAGCACCGCTCCTCCTGCTGGACAGTGGCGGTTCTCGGCGGTTGAGATCTGTTGCTCCGCTTGGTCTTGGAAGGCCGACCTGGCTTTGGTCGGTCATGGTGCTGTGGCACTGCTGGCTGGGTGGTCATACGACACACCAGCTCAAAAATGTTCTCCATGGTCAGTGGGGAAAACACAACTCTGGCAGCAACACAGTCTCTGTACTGGGGTGCGTCCCCTGTCTCTCCAGAGACACTGTCCTTCTGTCCTGAGGCAGTCTTCCTCCACAGCAACAGTCCGTATGCGCCAGTCAGTGCCAATTATGCCCTTCGCATGCCTCCACCATATGTAACGCCTCACTCATACTTGGACGCCATTTTGGCCACGCTTGGCTCATGGGATCTCCGTCTTTCGTAAACGGATGGCACTGACAACGTCTTCTTCCTCAAATCAGCCTGTTTTTATGTCGACACAGGTTGATAACACAGCACAACCATTATACAGAGCAAACAAAACCCTAGGCCGTCTGGCCACTAGCTAAACCAATAGCTTCCCTAGCTATTGTGGTCTGGACCTAGCATCCAGCCCCACAACGAAATGCTGTACCACCAGTCACCGCTGGTTCAGGCTCCCTCCAGCCTGGGGGGGTAAGAAGAGCCTTCCTCACTTGCTCCCTTGCTGCTCCAACTGCAGGTAGCAGGCCACACCCCCCGATCACTTGAAGAGACAGGCTTTTTATAGCCATCCCGGGTCTGGGCAAAACTCCGACATGGAACCTGGAGACCTGGAACGCGGGAACAGCCACCCACCCATCTGCAGCTTTTCCGGGGAAGCCAACCCATAACGGCTGGATATCAGCCATGCTATATACAGCTGACAGATAACAATTGGCTCCCCCCACCAAGCCCAGGCTCTTGGTGGCACGTCTCTACCAGGACGACTCCACCTAGTGGCAGAAACAGGCAACTACTGTTTGCCACTCTGTCACAACTCATTACCTGCATTAAAGACATCTGTCTTAAATAGTCACCTTTATAAAAGACTCCTGTCCACAGATTCAATTAATCAGTCAGACTCTAAGCTCAACATGGGCAAGACCAAAGAACTTTCTAAGGATGTCAGGGACAAGATCATAGACCTGCACAAAGCTGGAGTGGGCTACAAAACCATAATTAAGATGCTGGGTGAGAAGGAGAAAACAAGGCAGCTGGGACCACAGTCACCAGGAAAAACATTGGTACCACATTATGCCATAATGGTTTAAAATCCTGCAGTGCCCACAAGGTACCGCTCTTAAGAAGACACATGTGCAGGCCCGTCTGCAGTTTGCCAATGAACACCTGGATGATCCTGTGAGTAATTGGGAGAAGGTGCTGTGGTCAGATGAGACAAAAATTGAGCTCTTTGGCATTAACTCAACTCCCAGTGTTTGGAGGAAGGAAGACAAATGCTGCCTATGACCCAAAGAACAACATCCCCACTGTCAAGCATGGAGGTGTAAACATTATGTTTTGGGGGTGTTTCTCTGCTAAGGGCACAGGACTACCTCACCGCATCACTGGGAGAATGGATGGAGCCATTTAACGTAAAATACTGAGTGACAACCTCCTTTCCTCCACCAGGACATTAAAAATGGGTTATGGCTGAGTCTTCCAATAAGACAATGACCCAAAAAATACAGCCAAGGCAACAAAGGAGTGGCTCAAAAAGAAGCACATTAAGGTCTTGGAGTAGCCTAGCCAGTCTCCAGACTGATTCCATAGAAAACTTATGGAGGGAGTTGAAGTACCGAGTTGCCAAGCGACAGCCTCAAAATCTAATGATTTATAGATGATCTGCAAAGAGGAGTGGAACAAAATTCCTCTTGACATGTGTACAAACATTATCATCAACTACAAAAATGTCTGACTGCTGTGCTTGCCAACAAGGGTTTTGCCACTAAGTATTAAAGGGGTTGCCTCACTACATTGATTTATCTTACCTCAGTCCTGTTTTCTTAGTTTCATTTTGAATTCAGGGTGTGTTTACTGGCTACTACTAGGCTGCAGTAGAAGCCAGGTCTGTAGCTATAGCAACCAGTGCTGGCAGCCTATCAGGAGAGATTGAACAGGTCTGTAGCTATAGCAACCTGAAGAGCTGATGCAGCCCATACAAGAGGAGATATCTAGAAATAGGTAGGACACTGTTAATGGACACATATTGCAAAGTGACTTGTTTTTGCAAGATCTTTAACATAAAAAGCAATCCTTGTAGTGAGACAACCCCTTTAAGTCTTGTTTGCCAGAGGGATCAAATACTTATTTCTCACTGCAATATGCAAATACATTTATATAATTTATACAATGTGATTTGATGGATTTTATTTTGGATATTCTATCTCTCAATGTTAAAATTAACATACCCTTAAGATTATAGACTGTTCATGTCAGTGGTCAAACTTACACAATCAGCAAGGGATCATATTATTATTTCCTTCACTGTATGTGCCAAAGAACCGAGAAAGGCCTGAGGAAGCGTGGACCATGCTTGATGCTAGAAATTTTCAAAGGAACATACTTGGTAGGTAACCAGACATTATCACTGGGATTAAACTCTGTGGGAGGTCTCCGCTTCTTGTCCACTTGAGTCTACATCTTAGAAGAATAGTCTCAAAATAAGGGAATCTACTAAGAGAACGAAGAGTGACTTTTAATAACCCTTTTTACTATTTTGCCATAGGCAAACTTAAACTCTATCAGTTCTCAATCTATAAAGCACTAAAACTTAACTTTTATTATGTACAACACTTAACCTCTATACACACTTTTTAAAAACCTGATTTCTAACCTCTTAATTTGTGTCATAACTATATCCCTTTCTAATTCCTCCGAGCCCTTAGAAATTGACCTATGGGAAGACCCTTCTTAAGGGAAGGTGGATGCCAACTAGTACCAGCGTTTATATTATTTTATTTATTTTTTCTTCCTACCGACTAGGTAAATTCTATGCTAACCTATGCAAATACAATAAAACATGACTGCATTAGCATATCTGTACACTTCTACTGTAACGTAATTAACCAGTGATAGTAGTATGTCACATAATATAGTATTTAAAAGAATTCCCCCCCCCCTTCATACCCCCTCTTTATCCTTCATCTTCTCAATATTTTATGATGATATTAAGTATGAATTACATGAGGCCAGACATAGCTCGGGAATAAATTACCATCTATTTATGCATATATTTATTATTCGTATTGACTATGTAAATTAGACACAATAGAACATGACCGTACTAGCATATCTGTACATTTCTATTGTAACGTAATTAACCAGTGATAGTAGCATGCCGCATAATGTAGGACGTGTCCATCGCAGTAAGGGCGAAAATGCCCATTAGCGCAGTGTGCGTGCGTAGGCGGCATGGTAAGATAGGGTGGAAGCCTGTTATGGAGAAGGCGAAATTGCCTGAGGAATGCTGGTCATAGGAGCGCAGTGGCAGTAAATAGTATTAACATGCATGGAGGAGAGAAAGGGGTGTGTTTTGAAAGGGGGAATCAGTATTGTTGATTCTCTAGTGGCTAATTGGTGACAACCTGAATAGTGTGTGTACCTAAGACCATATAAAAGGAAGTCAGCTAGACCACATGGGACCGGACTTCGATCCCCTGATGAAGCCAGTTTGCTCGCGAAACTAGGTCAGGCATTACATTTTAATTTGTGATTCTTCTACCTCTTTTTTGTGTTACCTGCTGCAGAGGGTTTCACAAGGAAACCTTATATGCTTCATGCCCATTTTATTAGGGACGACTGCCCAATTAAGATGTTTTGGATTCTTTTTTGCAGTTAGCAAATCACTGTATATATAGGATTTCCCTGCTGATATAATAGGTGGTGTTCCACCAGATTTGAAAATAGAAAAGGAGTTATTCTTTCAGAATTAGAAAGGGATAAAGTTATGAGACAAATTGAAAGGTTAGAAATCAGGTTTTTAAAAAGTGTGTATAGAGGTTAAGTGTTGTACATAATAAAAGTTAAGTTTTAGTACTTTAAAGATTGAGAACTTATAGAGTTTGCCTATGGCAAAATAGTAAAATAGATCTGAGAAAATGCTCAAAGGAGAGACTGCCAGATGTGGGAAATTTCCCACACCTGGATATCAGAGCAGGAACATCTAAGGCAGGGGGAGCGCAAGTCCATAAGCAACAAAGAACGGGGAAGCCTCATCACAGTGGTAATCAAGATTATTATATGAGAACTCGGCCCACAGAAGGTCAGCCCAATTGTCAAAAAAAAAAAACCTCAACATTTTTTGTGTATTCTAAGTTGCAGAAATGCTTTTCCAAAAAATGTTCTGGTTGATGTAAGCCTGTGACGTGACTTTAGGCCTGAAGCTTGTGAGTGTACAATGTAGAGATAGGCTGATCTTAACACTGTTCTTATGCTCATTTTTTTTTCAAAAAAGTTTTTGGGATGTTCAGACCAAATATTGTTTTCTAGACTGTTTGAATGGGGGAGTGGCTGCCCCTTCTTTGTTTTCTTTTTGCTCTCCACCCACCTCAACATGTTTTTAAATCAATGCAGAGTACCTTGTGGCAGCAACCATCTCTCCCTGAAATTTGGAGGTCTGAACACGCACCAAGAAAGGTAACAATAGAATAGGTTTGCACCTGTATTGATGTCACCTTGTTGATTGGTAGGTGATCTTAAGCAGTTTTGATCAAGAATGTGAACTAAGAACCTCAAAATTTTTTGTGTATTCTAAGTAGCAGAAATGCTTTTCTAAAAATGCTCTGGTTGATGTTAGCTTGTGAAGGGGCTTTAGGCATGAAGCTTGTGAGTGTACAAATCTGATCTTAAGACTGCAGCTCTTCAATGTGTTTAGTGGAGGTTATGGTAAAGAGGAAGGCCATCTTCAGATAAATAGATTAGAGTTCAAAAGGATATTCACACAACATCCTTAGGACCAAGCTAACACTGGGTGACATAAGTTCTCAGCCTGGATGTTGCTTTGAAGAACCTTTTTACTAAGGGGAGGATACCGAAGTGCACTCCAAAGGAAGCAGATAAGGCTGCTACAAGAACCCTCAGAGTTGATGGGATTGGGCCTTTTGTTGAAAGAATTCAAGTAGAGTTTCATTATAAGGAGTTTGAGAACATCCATTAACAGAGAACCTGGCCAAGAATATACTTTTTATTTTTGCATAGCTCTGTTAGTAGTGGAGCCTCTGGAGTGAATAAGGGCATGTCCCCACGGCACGGTTTTTCGGCCGGCTTTTCAGCCGGTTTGTGGTTTTTCAGACCGCCTGAAAAACCGGCCGAAAATGTGCATAATGGTGCTCTATGGAAAACCCGTGCAGCAGTCCCCACTGCACGCGTTCTCTGTCGGGCGGTTTTGCCGCCGGCGGCCCGGCGGCAAAACATTGTAGAAGCGCCATCTTCTGTCCGGTTTTCGGACGGAATATGTACTTCTCAATGGGAGGGGGGAGGGCAATTCTCCGCTCATCGCGGAGAAAAGCCGTCCCCCCCGCGGCCGTGGGGACGGGGGCAAAACAGGACAAATACCGGCCGTCCTATGCCTGTGAAAGCGCCCTAAGGGCCATTATTAGTCTGTCTGGAAGATCTTGAGGCCGCAGCATTAGAGAACACAAGCTGGCAGGGAAGAAAGAGGAGTGGTGAAAGTAACTGTCAATCACCACTTAGTCTAAAATATCTGCAGCCCAGCACTAATGCAAGCAGAAATAACCAGACAAGTGTGGTGGAAAACCTATCAATTACCACACAGTCAACACTGGAATCAGACAGAGTTCATAATTCAGGCACTGAATCATGGCCAAAAGTGCAATGTCTGCCACATTTCACGGACCCGAGGGCCCGTGGACCCCAAACATTTTGGCCCTATTCCCCACATAAAAAATTTGGGTAAGATCATATATATAGGTTTTAACGGTAAAGTGCTTCTCTTTTCCTCTTTCCCAAACCCTTCGTACAGTCCCCCCAAGGCCCCAAATGGGAGGAAAACTCTGTTGAGCTATTCGTCAACAGGTTTATCAGTATAGCCCCGGGGGGAGTGAAGTCCCCCTTTTTGGGGGCCCCCACATGTAGTCATTACAGCTCTAGTCCAAAAAAACCCCCAGGTTAATTTTAAAAAACTTATCGGCAAAAACAAATTTTTATATTTTCCGGGCCGAACAAAAAGAAGCTTTTCCATGCCCAAAGAAAATCTGTCATGGCATACTTAAAAAGTGTCCCCTTTTTTTGCAAACCCAAATTGGGTAAAAATTTTATAGTTTTTACCCAAGTTTACTTGGGCATTTTTTGCCCGGTAATTCTTTTAAAAAATATCAAACTCTTTGTCCCAAAAAATCTTAGGGGTAAAGCATACCCGGTAGTTTCAATGGGGGGATTTGGGGCAACTGGGCTATTTTCAAAAGGTGGGCGAATTTCCCGAAATTCGGTTTTTTGTTCCCCTTCCCCCGAATTTCTCGGCAAAAAAAAACCCTTTGTTCCCCCCCAAATTTCTTCCCGGCCCCGAATCACATTAAAAAAACAGTAAATTTTCCCGGTGCACAGAGCCCCGCAGGGGGCCCGTAGACTGTTGGCCCTGCTCAAATATGCAGAGGGGAACTTTTTTTGGTTTCATACAATTTTTTGTTTTAGTAAGACAGCCCATGACTTGGGTGCCGGGTCCCAGAATGCTTCACTAAAATTCCCGGGGCACTTTTTAAGGGGCAAAACTGACCAAAAAACTTTAAGGGGGGGGAAAGTTGCCCGATAAAAGGGCATGCCCGAGAAAAAACTGGAAAAAAAAAAAAAGCTTTAGAGGGTCCGGTGGAAACATTAGTGCAGAGTTTTGGAGGGGGGAGGCGCAAACCACAGCAGCATGGGTCAGACAGGGACACAATTGACATTTGGGGGGTTGGGAAAAACAGGGAAAAGGTCACAGGGTGCACAATGACCCGTTTTGGGGGTCACCCGGCCCAGCAGCCCTGGAGGTCAGACAGTGGGGACCAAAACAAAGGGTGGTAGGTTTACGGGATTTAGGGCCCCGCAACAAACATGAGGTCAGACAGTAGGACAATGACCCCAGTTGTAGGGCACCAAAACAGCAAGCCACAGCAGCCAGATGAGGGTCAGACGGTGGCTAAGGGCACTTGTTTTAGGTCACGGCGCAGCCGCATTTAGGTCAGACAGTGCACAATGACATTTTTGGAGGTGGCAAAAAACAGGAGTAGGGGGCAGAGTGGGACAATGGGCACAGGTGGAGGTCACGGCAACAGCCAAGCAGCAGCCGAGGTCCCGACATTTTGGGACAAAAAAACAGTGTGGAGGTGGGGGGGCAATTCCCCAATCCTGGTAAAGAGGGTTTTTTTTGGGGAGATGGGAAAAAAAAAGAAAAATGTCAGCAGTGTGTTTGGGAAACAGGCGGTTGGGCGGGTCAGAATGTGGCTGAGGGGGGGGTAGTTTTAAACCCCGACTATTTCCCACAGTTTTTGGGGGGACGTATGGCCGATGTAGTCTGCCCTAAGGCCTTGGTGGGGAAAACCTGGCCACCACGGTGATTATCCTTTACAAAGGGGCAGGATTCCCCCAAATTTTGGAAAAAGCGGGGGGCCCCCTTTGGGCTAACGATTTGGGCCCCCGCCGCACTGAACCCCCCTCTGATTTCCCACTACTGGGGGGGGGAGGACAGCTTCCCACTGCAAATCGGGGAAGTTGCGGCCAACATCCCGTTTGGGTGCCCCGTTTCCCGCGGATCTTTTAAATTTGGGGGGGCAGGTTCTTTCCCCAAATAAAACCACCACCTGGGTTTGGTTTAGGGGGGCTGCTCCCGGTTTGCTGCTTCTGCTGGGGGACTACCCTCCCACAGGCGGGTGAAGGAAGCTGTCATCGTAAACTCCCGACTTTGCTGGTTTTCTGTGATGGAAGCGGTTTCTGCCCTAACCCCCACCCTTCCCCCAGCAGCCGCGGCAATATACGTGAAATGCTGGGGGGGAACCCCCCCCGGTTTGGGGGCCTGTCAGGGAGGGACGATGCCCCTACATGGCAGGGGCCAACTGATTACGGGGATTTCCCTTATAGTTAATTTTGGGTTTTTTCCCCCTTTTCCAAAATCTGGGGAAAAAAGGGTCCCCTTTTGGACCGGGGCGAGGGTCCAATAGGGGGGAGAGGGCCCGAAAATCATCCTTGGGAATTTCTGAATAATCGGCTTTCACTAGCCAGGAAATTCATGCTGCGGGGACTCTGGGACAAATGACGCCCAGGGGCCCCTGCCCCCCCATTTTCCACTGTTTTACTGCCCCGGTGGGGTTGGGGGGTCATCTGCCCCATCTTCCTCATCTCCCTCCACCTTCCCCCATCTGCTCCCGCTCCCCTCTCTTGTCAAACCTTTGGGGGAAAAAAACCATTTTTCACCGGGCAAGCTTTGTCCCAAGTCCTCCCCCTCCCTTTTTAGTCCCCCACCCGGGTCCCTGTGGCCACGAATGTTTTGGGTTTGCCACGGGCTCCCGTTCCCCCGCCCCGACCCGATTTTCAGGCATCTGGGCCAGGACTTTTTAAACAGGGCAATGACGTTTTTATCCTAAAAGCCTTGGCGACTGACCAAAAAAAACGGCGCCTTTCCCCGAAATGGCCTCAACAAAAAAAGGGAAAGGGGTCACGCATGAACCCCTTCCCCCCTTGGTGGGCATCAAATTTTCCCAGGGGAGTATTTGTTTTAACCCGGATCATCAAAAAATGTTAAATTTGGGCCCTTTTTTTGTTTTATTTCCTTTGGCCCCAAAATGTGCCCCGGGTGGAATTCCAACCCCCTGGGAAACCTGCAAAATCAGAGTGGTTGGGGGGGGCCATTTTTGTCACTGAAATCGAGGGGGGGTGTTCCTTGGGTTTTTTAAAAAAAAGGAAAAAAAAGTGCATGACAGCTTCCTTGGGCCCTTTTTTAGAATCTTTCTGAAGATCGGTTTGGAAAACTTCAGGGAACCCTTTTTTAATCCCAAAATTTAAAAACATGGCCGCGGGGCGAAAATTTGACCATTTCCCCCCTTTGGGGCAGCCGACCCATGTTTCCCCCCATTTTCCGGCACCATGGTTTCCGTTTTGCGTTGGGCGCGGAGGAAAAAGCCACACATCGATTTTCTTGCTTCATGCGCGGAGCATTTTCCCCCCCGTGTGACTTCTTTTTTGGCCCAGGCAAACCCGGTGTAGAACTGGGTGACACCACTGTTTTTCCCACACATGTTTGGGTTTTATTTGGGGGGTTTCTTTTTGGGGGGCTGAGGGTTTGGGGGGTGGTGGTTGGGGGAGGAGGGGGCGGGCATTGGCGGGAGGAGCTTACAATTTGGCAATTGGGGGAGGGGAAAAAACGGGGGTCTCCTTCCAAGGGTTGGGGGTGTGCCCGGGGGAAGACATTCCCCCCAGTGGGCCGAAAGGACCTGTACTGGCCAATTTACCTTAAATTACAGCTCCAGGAAATTTCCCCGCTGCCGGGCACCTTGGAACCAAAACCCTAAAATTAAGGACTGGGCCCCCTTTCTGTTTTTAAAATATTTTTTGAAGTGGGTTTTTGCCTTTTTGGAAAAAAGAAAAATTTCGGGTTGGAAAATCTCCATCTTGGCTCGGCACAAGCCAATTTTTGTTCTCAGAATGGGGGCAAATTTCCCCCCATTTGGAAAGGGAGGGCCTGCAGGGAACAAAATTGGACAGGAAACACCCGGGCAGGGTGCCTTGCACCTTGGATGGGTTTGGGCGCCCTACTTTGTCCCCTTTTCAAACCGGGGCCCCCGTGAACGACTGCTTTTGGGGGCCCATGGGAGGGGGGGGAGGGGGGCAGGGGGCCTTTTGGTTTGGGAGGATGTGTCAAAAAAGAAACAGCTCCCCTTTTGCGAGGGGGGTGGAGCCCCTTTAAGGCTTCAATGGCATGGTTTCCCCTGGGGAATGCTGCCCGGGCTTTTGTTTCGGCGGCTGGAAGGGGACCCCCACATCTGAGCCACTTTCCCCCCAGGCCACCCCGGTTTGGGGACGTGATGTTGTTTTTACGCCGGGCCCTGGTGCCAAAGTTTAGCTTCCCCGGGCCAAACCCTTTTCCCTTTTTGCTTACAGGGTTTACATAAACCCATAAATTGGCCCCCCCGGTGTTTAGCAAAGAACTGCCACCCCGCCCAGCATCGGGTTTTTTTTCCCCCCAACCCGCTCCCCACTTTTGGGCTACTGGGCCCCCGCTGCCTCACGAGGCCCCCCCGGGGGCTACTTTTTTGGAAATGCAAGCGGGTTTTTTTTACCCCCGGGGCCCCTTGGCTCCCCCACCTCCCCACTGCTGCTTAAACCCTGGCCCCCACTCACGGCCCCCACGACCCACTTGTGGCTGCGCCGTGCCTGACCGCCCCAAACTGAAAGCCCTCTTTTCCTGACGATGATAAGCCCTTGCCTCACCCGGCTCCCCAAATTTCGGTGGGTACATCTCATCTATTTGTGTTTCCAAAGTCACTGCTTTTCCCCCAATACCGGGGCTTTGGGATGCAGAGGCTGCCCTTTACCAAAATGATCCCCTGCCAAATCTCAACCCTCTATACTTTTGCCGCCTATGCAAGAAGGAGGGGGTATTGGCCCCATTTTTTTTGTGCCAAGTAGCTGTTTTCTGCCCTCCTCAAATTGTTCCCATCCTCGCTATATAGTGGCGTGAGCACAGCCCACATAGTAGATCTCTGGCTGAGGGAACCGGATGGACAGAGGAGGGTTGAGGACAGGTGAGGGCCGCTGACCCGCTCCCGGGCCATGCCAACTAAGGGTTGTGTCTGACGTTCCCCACCGACTCTTGGCTGGGGTTGTCAGATGTCATCTGGAAGAAAGTGGATGACCTAGTCAACCATCAAGAACCATTGGTGTTGCTAGTCAGTACACGGCCCCCGCTAGATGACAGCGGCAGTTTGTGGCCTCACTGGTGACCCCTGCTGCGACTCCCCTTGCTGTGCTGCGACCTGGGCCTGGAATGTTTGTGCCTCCGCCACTCGCAGGTGAAGAGCCTGCCACCTCTCTGTCTGACATACTGTTTGTTCTATAATGTATTGACTCCAAATTAACCCACTAAGAAGCTTGGGTAACCCTTGGATATGAATTGCGCTCCACAAATGGGCAGGAAAAATTTACTTGTATGTGCAGTTTAAAAACTCTGTGTATTTTACTGAATATAAAAGCACAAACAGGCTTAATTAAACCTTCGGGTAAAGAATTATGCTACAGAATTTCTTTTGTGGCGGTGAAAAACAAATTTCCCTTTTTCTGAGTTTCAACTGCAGAACAACGCTTAATTAACCCTGGATGTAAATTGCGCAAAAGAATTGAGCAGCCGGAAACTACTACTTGTAGCGTGTTACAATTGCGTTTTTCTACGCTACACAACAAAGAAAAAATTGTAATTAACCGCCGGCGGGAGAAAGTACATGTACATTATCCGGGCGCAATACGCCCGTGGATAATGCAAGTCTAGGGGGCCGGGCGGGGCCCCCCCCCCCCCCCCGGGCCGCGCCCCGGGCCCGCCCCGTCCCCCCCCCTTATTTACGCCGGATTGTGAGCCAATTGCGCTCACAAATCCGGGGGAATAAGCCTGTGAACACCCCTAAATGTAATTTTTTGGTGGTTTAAGGCTTTTCCCATAAAATGAAACTAAGGGCATTAGAACGCGGCACATTCGAAGTAAATTGTCGAGTCCATTTTCCAGTTTATAATGCGCCGATGTATAAAGTGTTTTTGGGCATTCAAAATGGTGTGTTAAGTTCGACGCCCCTCGCCTTTTTGGTTAGTCATTAAAAAACTAGGCGCATAATAATGCGCCTAACTGTATAAAGGTTTTGAGACAGCTGGAAATAAGAGGTCTTAAATAGCAGTCAGTGAATAGAAGCTATGGTACAACCCCCTTGGGCGGACCTCAGGCCCCCACACAAACCTGTGTTGTCTGGCTCTTGCTTATTGGAATAAAGGGTGAGAGATAAAAAACATTTAAATTTAATTAAAATTTAGTTTGTTTTTTTTTACTTTTAAATGCATTTTATGGGGGAAAAATTTTTATTTTTTTGGGATTTAAATTTTTTATATTTTATATGATAACATTTTTTATTCAATTTAAAAAATTTGATATAGTTTGATAATTATTATAAATTACTTTATTATTGTACCGGTGTAAGTTGAGAAATATTGGACATTTTTGCCCATACAGCAAATCTACCTTCACTTCGACCCTCAGGCTCAGGCATATCACATTGAAATAGGTCTGACTGTCGGAGAAATAAAGTGCCTAGTTTTGCCAAACCACATTCCTATATGTGTGTAATCTTACGAATGTGGTGTGATACGCCTCCATAACACCCTCAGAGCGCCCCCAAAACACCTTTTAATGTTAGGCGCATTTGAAAGTGTCGAGCCTAACACATACGTTAGGTGCATTAGACATCGTAGCTGGCTCAGTTAGGTGCATTGTACGCCAGTAAAAGGGTGAAAACTCTTTCATACATGTCACCCTAAGTTTTTGTAAGACTTTTGTCTAATTTTATGGAAAATGTGTCTTTTTTATTTGACACTGAAATAGCTGAATACTTAGGGCGACATGTATGAATTCGAATGAGTACTTTTTTTTTACTTGGTTCAGACACTCCAGTTCTAAATAGATATAGAAGAGTGTAGAATACGACAGTATGAAGATTTTTGGCGCATTACATAGAGCTTAATGCGCCAAACTTTGTATGGGCATAGAGTGTAATGCGCCAAACTTGGCGCACTAAGCTCTATGTAATGCGGCAAAAATCTGTCGTATTCTACACTCTCAGAATCTCATAATCCAAGCATTGAAACATTAGGAGGGCGACATGTATGACTTCGAAAGCGTACTTTTTTTGTACTTGGCGCTGACACCACAGTTCTAAATAGATATAGAAGAGTGTAGAATACGACAGATTTTTGGCGCATTACATATAGCTTAGTGCGCAAAGTTTGGCGCATTACACTCTATGCCCATACAAAGTTTGGCGCATTAAGCTCTATGTAATGCGCCAAAAATCTTCATACTGTCGTATTCTACACTCTTCTATATCTATTTAGAACTGGAGTGTCGGCGCTAAGTAAAAAAAAAGTACGCATTCGAATTCATACATGTCGCCCGACTTCATATTTAGGTATGGTCCACATCCACATCCTGTTGCAGAGGTGGAACCGGATCTTTGTAGCATAGGACACCAATGGGTTTCAGCTGTGGTTTCTATCATTTTACTGGAAAAACTAGCATAGCTTGCTGTGCTATTTTTTCTGTAATTCCCAAAGGAACTTGCAATGGAGGTTATGAATGGAACCTCCAATGCAAATTGGGACCAGGCCTTAGTGGCCATTATGTATGTAAATTAGAGACACATGATTTTGAGTTTTGCACAGAACTGTATGGACAGTCTGTACCTTTGTGGGTGCACAAAGTTCTAATAAGAAATGATACTTCCTCTATTAAAATTTCTGAAAAGTGAGCAACACATATCATATGTCATCGTATATAACATATATACAATGACATTTTATTGGTTGTAATTTAACATGTTCCTTGGTTATTGAATGTTCATAAATATATAAAGTTAGGGTACAGTTTGAATCTAGTAATATAACAGACTTGCATCCTTGCAGCGTATACCATATGCAAAATAACTATTTCAACTTTGCCTATATTTTTTCTTATATTGAGGTCCAATGTGCAGACTTATGTATTATTGTTGCTATCATGTCAAAAACATTTGAAGTATTACTTACGCAAAATCATCAAAATAGATATGGATAATGCTATTTGGGACTTGAATGTGCCAAACACAGTGTGCAGGGGTACGTGAGTGTGGATAATCAGGACTTTCAATGACACCCCAAGGATTTCGCATGATCCCACCACAGTTAACTGCAAGAGGAACATATACAAGTCAAAACTCTGTACAGTTTGTTAAAAGGCATCAGCATGACAAAATTTTACACAAACACACACATATATAGCATCTCACAATAGTGAGTACACCCTTCACATTTTTGTATCTTGTCATGGGACAATAGTGAATATATGACACTTTTGGTACAATATAAAGTATTCAGTGTATAGCTTATATAACATTGTAAATTTGGTGTGCACTCAAAATAACTCAAAAGATAGCCATCAATGTCTTAACCGCTGGCAATAAAAGTGAGTACACCCCTAAGTGAAAATGGATAAATTTTTCCCAATTTGCCATTTTCCATCCATGATGTCATATGACTCTTTAGTGTTACAAGGTCTCAGGTGTGAATGGAGAACAGGTGTGTTAAATTTGGTGTTATCGCTTTCACACTTTCTAATACTGGTCACTGTAAGTTTAATTTGGTACCTCATGACAAGAACAGGTTGCACTCAGAACAGGCCTTGCCATGGTCGACCAAAGAAGTTGAGTGCACGTGTTGAATATCATATGCAGAGATTGTCTTTTCAAAACAGACGAATGAATGCTGCCAGCATTTCTGCAGCGGATAAAAGGGTGGAGGGTCAGCCTGTCAGTGCTCAGACAATATGCCGCACAATGCATCAAACTGGTCAATATGGCTGTCATCCCAGAAGGAACTCTCTTCTAAAGATAATGCACACGTAAGCCCACAGTTTGCTAAAGACAAGCAGACTAAGGACATGGATTACTGGAACCTTGGCCTGTGGTTTATTGAGACCAAGATAAACTTATTTGGTTCAGATGGTGTCAAGCGTTTTTATATATGAATGTACATATATGTATATGTGTATTAGATGGATATATAATCAACACAAAAATTATTAAAGATTAACCACTAACAGTTGCTTTTTTATTATGGCCGCTACTACACCAACAGTACCTGGAGAGCTGGCATTTCTGGCATATGAGGAGTATACAGCCTGGAATCCGGTGAGTTGCACACTTCCATCAGTTTGGAATACAACACCCATAACATTAGAAGTAGACGTATACGTTGTAGAGTGGTGCACAGTGCAGATTTTTGCTAGCTGTGGGGAACTGAATGGAAAGCCATCGTATATTGTCACGGAGTCATAGCTACAGGAACTTTGATATTCCAGACTGTTTAGAAAAGAATACAGCCTCAAAAAATTATATTAATTCCTAAATATGATGCAAAAATGTATGCATGAATTAGCAGTATATTGTAAAAAGATTAATTTTATACAATTATCTATAAATAAAAACAGCAGATAGTAAAATACATGACTACATGCAATTATATCTTTATAAAACATGGCAAACATATGTTAACTTGCTTAGGACTCGTTCTCATTTTGCGATCACTGCATATGGATGAAGTCACATCAGCATGTAGTGAGCAGTAGCTGCATTTTGCTGGTATTATTAGCAAAATCAGGCAGCTATTGGCCATGACCTGCAGAGATATAGCTTCAACATAAGAATGTGCCCTTAGCGCTGTATTTTAAACTATGCAGCAGTTTTAAGAATATATGATATAGAGAATGTATCATGAAGATTTGGGTAACAGAAAAGAATTGTTGGATGGAAAGATAAATCGAATAAAAAGAAATGACCAACAGGGATCATAAATAAAATATACACATTTACTCTCATACAGTGAGTTGAAAAAGTATTCATACCCCTTGAACTGTTCCTCATTTTTAAACGTAACAATCACAAGCTAAAAGTAATTTATTGATATTTTATGTCATGTAGCAACTATTTGTTAATGTAAAGAAAATTATATGTGCTTTTTCACACTTTTGCAAATTAAAAAACCTGAAACGTCTGGCATGCTCAGGCACCCCTCCCCCACTTCCCGAGTCAATACTTTGTAGGACCTCCTTTAGCTGTAATAACAGCTGTTGTTTATTAGGGCATGTATCTTCCAGCTTTGCACATCTAGAGGCTGGAATTTTTGCCCATTTTTCTTCGCAATATAGCCCTAGCTCAGCCAGATTGGTTGGTGAACATTTGTGAACTGAAGTTTGCATGTCCTGCTACAGATTTGCAATAGGATTTAGTTCTGGACTTTGACTGGGCCATTTTAACATATGAATACACTTTGATTTAAACCATTCCATTGTAGTTTTGGTTATATTTGTCAGGGACACCCTATTCTTTCCCTGGCTTACCCTACTTAAAGCAGAGCAACTGCCTTAAGAAGGGTGACCCCATACAGGAACATATTCCCAACAAAACCCTAGTGTAACAAATGTAAAAAAGATGAAAGACAAACAGATGGATGATAAACAGGCACAGACACAACAGTAAACAGAAAAAGAGCAATGTCGGGCATGCCAAGGTCAAACCAAGAGATCATGCCGTATCGAGTCAGCAGGTAGAAGGATAACCTCGGTAGAAACCATAGTCCGAGCCAGAGGAATCCAATAAACCACAACACACAGGGAAAAGAGCCAGTAAAAAGGAAGCAATCACAGACACAGGAAGAATCAGGTAGGTTTAAATATCCCAGCCAGGGATTGGCCCAGGTACCTCACCAATAAGGTTCCATACAGAACCCTGACTGAGGCTGGAAAGAGTCCAGAAACTCTTAGGAATATGTGTATAGCTCTCTACCAGTATGTTTTGAGTTGATGTCCTGCTGAAAGGTGGACGCCTTAGTCTCAAGTCTTTTGGAGTCTCCAACAGGTTTTTCTCCAGGACTGCACTGTATTTAATTTTGTCTGTCTTTCCATTATCTGTGAGCAGCTTCCTAGTCTCTGTTGAAGCAACACCTTGCCAGAGCATTATGTACTCCCGCCATGCTTCATGATGGAGATGGTGTGTTCAGGGTGATGTTTGGTGTTGGCTTTCCTCCACACATAGCATTTGGCATTTTGGTCACTTTTGACCAAACCACCTTCTTCCACATACTTGCTATGTCCCTACATAGTTTTTTGCAAACTGTAAACGGGACTTCTTGTGACTTGTTTTAAAAAAAGACTTTCTTCTTGCCACTCTTCCACAAAGAACAACTGGACTGAAGTACACAACTAATAGTTGTCCTGTGGACAGATTCTCCCACCCAAACTGTTGATCTTTGCAGCTCCTCAAGAGTGACCCTGCTTCTCTAATTAGTGCTCTTCTTGTCTGGGCTGTCGGTTTAGGTGGATAGCCATGTCTTGGTAGGTTAGCAGTTTTGCCATACTTCTTTTTATAGATGATAGATTGAACAGTGCTCTGTGAGATGTTCAGAGCCACAATTTTATCCCTGAACCCTCTGGTGTGTTCCTTGGTAGAACCTTGCTCATCTGAGTATGTATTGATCTGTTTTTTTGCACAATAAAACGTCTGGAGGAATGGACATGCTGCTTCTACCCCTCTTTTTTGGACATTAGTGAGTATGCAGGTGGTGACTTACCTGTAAGTTGATGCTGTTGCATTCTCTATACCTTGGACAATTATCTAAATCTTGGACCGCAGTGCTGTTCTTGATTGCTTAACTATTTTGGATATTCTGAAGGCAATAGGTCATACTGGATTTTATTTTAGGATGTCAGAATACAGAGAGTGGAATATATATGCATGCCACACTTTTCGTTTTTTTGAATTGCAAAAAATGTTGAAAAAGCACATATCTTTTTCTTCACACTTCACAAATGCTTGCTACTTTGTGTTGCTCTGTCGCGTAAATGCAAACAAAATACATTTAAGTTTATGGCTGTAATGTTTAGAAATGAACAGTTCAAGGAGTATGAATACTTTTGCAACCGACTGTATAGACACTTACTCAAAGTATGTAAAAGATAGATCCACAGTGTGTCCAGGTAAGACTCTGATCTCCCATACACAGTAGGCATTGTTAGGATACCGTCCAGGAAAAAATGGGCTGGTAAATACTCCAGATGGTTCATTTAGAACTCCTCCGCATGTATAATTAGGTGCTACAACAAAAGCAAGCATATGTGAAGTATTCCTACATCAGTCTCAACACAATGCACTTAAAATGCAATCCAGTCACTCACCTGATGTTACCCAATGGTCAGGCAAAGTACCTTGTAAGTCAAAGAGACAAATAAAAGTCATTATAAGAAAAACCGATACTGGGAGAAAGAAAACAGTAACAATGACAGTATAGAGGAGGGATAGTATTGCAGTGGTGCATGAGGTAATGGGAAACTACATAATAGTTCAAAATACAATAAAATATACAACTCGATATGCTTCATAATTATGTATTACATTACAGGGGTTCTCTATCTCACTGGGGAGAAGCTAGGTATGACTTGAATCCCTTTCACACTGCAAGGTTCAGTGAGTCACATGTGAATTGAGGATTGCTACATCCAATAGAGGGTGCTGGAGAGTTTAGCTCTCTTCCCATAAGCCTTTTGAAATATTAAATTGGTTGTCAGCTGTCGAAAACCAATTTTCATATATTCTATTAGGGAATTCTGAGAGAAGGTGGACTGTTTAGGATGCCCATTAGAGGAGAATGTTTACAAACAGGGTCTTTTACTCTGGGGAAACCTGTCTTGTCCTGAATTACAGACAAGCCACTAATTTAAATGGCCAATATGTAATACTTCATTTCCCTTGATGCTGGCAATGCTGGAAAAGTGAATACTTAAGTGAAAATTCTGTAATAGAGTCCACCAACTTCCATGTGGCATTTATTATAATTGTGTCTTCTAGTGTAAGAAAGAGGCCTTAGGGCCCCCCCGTGCACTAGGCCCCGAATGCTACCTCTGCTCCCCCTACATGCAAGTATGCAAGTATAAAAATGGTTCCAGCTCAAGAAGCCCTCTCTCTACCTGCACATGCTTAAAAATGTCTATGCTGTATTATTCTTCCTATGAAACCAGATTCAATCCTCCAAATAAAGCCTTTTGATGCCGGTGTAATCCTAGATGTGTTTGTTTTCATTTATTTCTGGTAACTTCTTTAGAGGTAGTCAGTTTGAACTTCTTGTCACCAAGGGTTCGTGGCTTGAAATTATTAAGAATGTTGACATTGCATTACAGAAATCTCATTGCAGATTTATACAAGGTCCTTTTTTTTTTATATAAGATTTAGTACTCTATAAAACCAGTATTATAGTTTACCAATATATTACATGTAAGAAATATATTATAAAGTATAATCATTATAAGCATAATCAATCATTTTAGTTCAGTTCCTTTATGTTGGAAAAAAAAAACTATATGAATATGTTACCTGGAGAAATAGTAGGGGCACCTACAAGAATAAAAATAAAGACAATAAAAAATTTTAATTAAAGTATAACTCCACGCCAAAGTCTAATTTTTCCTCTCTGTTTCTACTTTTATTTTCCTTAATATTTCTGGCCAACAGTGGGATTCTATTCAGCCTATGGTCCATCACATAATAAAACCAAACCGCAACAAGGTCAAGGAGAATTGCTATTGGCAATCCCACCTGTAGATCTCTTGCAGTCTTGAAGAACGTTTTAAGAACGTTTCTATAATTTCAAACATGGTCCTAAAGTCTTAAAGGAGTAGTCCGATCTCATAAAGTGTTGGCATATTGCTGCAATTGTCACGGTTCACGCCACAGACCCTGCCTTGGACAGTGTCCGTGCCTGTCATGACTCTGCTGGGGCTCCTATGCAGAGGTCGTGGTAGCCTGTGTCTCTGCTGTTTACTTGCCTGTCCTGTAGCTCTTGCTTCCTGGGGTCCTGTATGTGCTCTGCGCCTCCTAGGGCGTGCGCACGGCAGCTTCCTGCCCTTTATAGGTTCTCTGTCCTGTTCTCCTTCCTCTTGATCTCTGACCACTGGCTATAAGAGGAAGTTCCTGTCTTTGTTCTGGGTCAGTCCATTGTTGTGTTGTACCTCATGCTGAGAGGTTGTCCATCAGAGCTCCTGCCAGCTTCTCAGGGCTGCTATCCTGGACAACCCCTGAGATGCTGGTTCAGTTCCTGCAGCCCATCAGAGCTCCTGACCACCTATCTGTTGTCTCCTGATCATCCTGCCATTGCACCTGGCCAGTACCTGCTGTGTATACTGCCGTTATCCCTGTCCAGTACCTGCTGTGTATCCTGCCGTTGCACTGGTTGCATACATTTATTTCTGCTGTATCCTGCTGCACACATTTTCCTGCTTTACCTGTCTACCACCGTTTCTGTGCCTGGAGTTCCTGACCTATACCTCGGCTGTCACCGCAGGTAGCCATGTCAGGGGTAGCGACCTGGGAGTTCCCCGCAGCAAAGTCTGTCCTGCTTTGCGGCGGGCTCCAGGGAAGACCAGGGGTCCCTTAGACTCCGCTCCCTGTCATGGATCTCCAGCTACCATCTCGCCTGCGGTGGTCACAGGGGATCCACACCCGGATACCAGCAATCGGCGCCTCAGCACATGCTGTTACTGTCAGATCGTTACAGCAATATTCCATTCTGCATTTTGCCATAATTTTATTATATAGTATAAACCCTTTAAATGTAATAAGAAGTTCTAGTCACTACAGTAGTCGAAACGAGTAAATAGATTTTTCAAGCAACTGATGTTATGATCTTTGGACTTCCTTATTTCTTTTTGGATTTAACATTCGGGCTAGGTGATATTTTTAAAACAGATCATTAATTGGATCTCATGTACAAATATTCAAAGGATTAATGCTTACATTTTTATGCGTTGTAGATTAAATTTAAAATTTGCATCTGTGACTTTTTGCTTATACAGAATATGAATGGTCTGATGTGATGAAGGCTGTATCAGAGTTTGTACTAAAAATACTGAATGCACTTAAATCATTTGGAACACACTTACAACAAATTGAACTACACCTATAAGCTAAACCCCCCAACAACTGATACAGTGAAAGGTCATAAGTACTCAGCTGAGCACTATGCCCCTTCATCTCTAATCAACTTTTCTCAGCTCTCAGACACACTTCAATGATCACAAATAAAGGGACCTGGACCTCCAACAAGTAAAACACATGGCATGTCATAGTTTTATTTTAAGCTGACAAGTTCCCTTTATTTAATCTTGTAAGGGTTTTTTTTTGTTTGTAAAACTTTACTAATGATGTTTCACATTGTAATACTGACCATATATTGATGAAAACACTGCGAGAAAGCCATTGTAACGTGCCGTATAGTCACTCCTGAACTCAATGCTGATGATATTTGAGGAAGAATAGTAAGTGATGGATGTAGTATTTCTAGGACAAATTCTTGCTATGACAGAAGAATATTGAGGAATCCCATCATATATAGTGACCCAGTCATAGAGACAGTTTGGATGAGGCTCTATGCTGTTTAAGTAAAATAAAAGTAAATTAGAAATGGCTCATAAGATAAAGAAATATATAAAAAAGAAACAATAGAAATAAATATTTGCCTGGACTCAAAGTTAGTTCACAGACTATATAGTTCCTAGAATTTGACATTCAATTTGCCTATGCACTATAGACTTTTCACATTAGCTCTTCTCCAGAAGGAAGAAAATCTTCTCTCTAAAACTAATAGATAGCTACCCTGTAAATCAATTTTTGACTAATCAAACTGAGGTACCGTAAGTTTTTTTTTAGTATCACAACAGAAGAGGGAGCATTGTGTAAAGTGGATGCTGCAGCCCAAAGCCACGTAGACACAGCTGCAGGCAGCAGCTCTTCTTATCATGGAATGCACTGGACTACAGTTCCCAGCACCTCTTGTTTCTAGATGCTTCTGCAACCTGGAGTAGGAGTAGATGCAGAAAGACTTGACTGAGCAAGATCCTGGCGGAAGAGGTTGTGCAGGAGAGGGAGAGGAGAACCTCATGACCAGGAGAGAGGGGCTGTGTCCACTATTCTAAGTGGCAAAGGCAAGAGACACAGAAAGAGGTCTGGAGGTTCATAAACTCAGATTGAGAGGAGAGAAATCATCCTGAAGCAGGACCAAGATTTTCACTATGTTTTCACCCCCATATCTGAGTACTCCAGCCCAAACTGGATCCTGGTGTAGCCCAAGCTTTGCCACAATAAGCAGTGTGTAGAAATCGCTTGGATTTGTTGTTCTGCTGTTTAGAAGTTTGAGAGAAACGTTTTTTAGTTGGTTATGGAATTCTAAATTACACCAGTGGTTCCTAAAAAGTACCTTAATATACAGTGGTCTTTCCTAAGACATTGTATCTTAAAACCCAACTCGCCATTCAATGTCACAGACGCTGTGGATCTACAGCATGTGGGATTCCCTGGGAGTTTCTGACAATTATCATGAACATTTTACTTATGTATATTAATGAGGTGCATGAAGTGATTAGTGGTTTAGTAGCGCCTTTCTATAGTATAGTGCGGTACTACATGTTCTGTACTACTCTTTACATGTGGGTTTTTCGGATGCCCGGTGAGGGTGAGCCCATTTTTCTTTTCTTATGGTATTGTGTATAAAGTACATGATTCAAAGAAGCCCAAAATACAAAGTGATTTCCAGCTGTTTCTGTAAGAACTTGGTTTATCTGTATTAGTTATCTGCTTAATTTTCTTTAATCCTGATTCTGCTTCAAGTTGGGTCACATTTTGGTTCTATGGACCACCTCTCTTGGCTCTCTCTCCTCTCTCATTGCTCAAAGCTGTCCTCTGACCATGGTGAGTCACTACCTGGAAAGTTTTATCTCTAGTACAGGAGCTGGATTATATAAGGTAATGACAAGTTTTAACCCTTTAGAGTTATTGTGCCTTACAGATTTTCAACCCCCTGCACTCATGTCACAGTTACAGGAAATGATAGGAATAGCAGAAATGATATGACAATTAGTGTTGTAGAACCACATATGGTGAGACAACCCCTTTACCTGCTGCTGAAATAGTCAATTTCAATAATCTAGCAGAAAGGGTGAATATGCCTTACAGAAACAGTTACATGTGATTGCTCTCGGCTTAAAGACAGGAAATCTCACCATGCACTCTAACTTTCATGCAACATGGAATGCTGGAAGCTGACCATTCATTTTAGACAGACTAAATTCATTGTGCCCCATTAGATATTTTTGACCAACAGTTTATTTTGGAGTCTCCTTTTATGTTATGAAGTTATTTTAAAAAAGGTGTCCTGTATAACTGGAAGTAATCCTCCCTGTGTATAGACAATACAGAGGTTTTACCATTAAGAAAGTGAAGGCATAACATAAGCACGTGCTATCACTTTGCCAGGATATGCCATCACTTTCTGATTGGTGGGAATCTGCCTAGACCCTCACAGTCACTATAATTAAAGGGCTAGAGGTCTTGTTTAGCAGTGTGCCCTTCATAGATTACACTGCACAGAGGTTCCCAAGGCCACCATAGTAAATGGGACTGTACTGTAGTAGGCTGCACAGTCGGTGGCCAGGAGCAATGCTATGCAGAGTTCTGTCAGTGAAATCCACATTATACCCTAGCAATTCTTCATTTTGTTCTCTAATAAAAAAAATCCTTTTAATGGTTCATCTTACTAAGATAGTTCCTTTTCTTACAGGTATCACAGTGGGATAACGGTCCCTGCTCAAGACTTCCCTAGCAGGTGAGGAGTACTTTGTTTTACATAAAATGAAAAACCCATTTACAGATCAACATTATTATACCACTTACATTGTTATGATTGGCTGTTGTGTTCATCTTAATAACTGGTACACACCTCCAAGTAATCAAATCATCATTTTGATTTTAACCCTGATTAATACAGTTAATAAAAGCACAAAATAGAGTAAAATACTGAATAACTTACTCTATATGTAGGAATGTTAGCTGGATATAGTAGCCCAGTGGTGCACGGATGTCCCAGATACAGTGAGCATTATCAGGATAATTGTTTGGATAGAATGGACTTGTTATGTTCCCATTCATTTGGGTCAGGAGACCACCACAGTTTGTGTAGTTTGGATAGTATGATCCTGAAACAAATTAAGTGGTCACCGCATATTCTATGTATGGTGATAACAAAGGAAAAAAATAACATACCTGTTGTGAAATTCCCGTGGGAAACAGGAAAGAAATGAAATCTTGTTTCCATCTACCTAGCCACATGGGGGCTTATTATGTGCAGGATAAGATGTATGTTTCAATGGTGTCATTATGCTTACCATAAAATGTACAGGGAAACGCACAAAAAATCCTATGTGCGGTGGAATATGGGAAAAAAAAACAACTGCAAAATGTTTGTGGGGGTTTCATTTTTATGCCGTTTACTGTTCAGTATAGATAATGTGTTATCTGTAGAGATGGGCAAATTTCTCAAAAATTCGATTCGCTGGGTTTGCGGAATTTTCCGACAAAAATAGTTTTCACCCGAATTTATTTGCAGCGAATCATGTTAAAAAACAGCTATTTCCTGGCTGCAGAGAGCCTGTAGGGTGTTGTAGAATGTCTTGCCATGCTTAAATATGCATAGGGAGCGTGGTTTGGTCTTCATACAATGCTGTGTTTTAGTATGACACGCACATGACTGCTGCCGCTCTTAGAATCGCTTCACTCTTCAATTCATTCAAAACATTAGTATTAAAGTGTCTTATATTAGAGATCAAGTGATTAAATAGTATATAGACACATTAAGATGGGCATACAATAATGCCACACCTCTCACACACAATACATTACCAAGTGTATACAGGAATGGAGGAGATGCACTGCCAAGGAAATGGGATAGCCATTTGTGAGAGGTGTGGCTTTATTGTATGCCCATCTTGATGTGTCTATATACTATTTAATCACTTGACCTTAATATGAGACATTTTTAAAAACTAATGTTAAAAAATTATAGGTTTTACACCTTAGATGACTTTGTATATTCAGGAATGGTATGATTTTGTATGTCTTGTTTGATATGGGCATTTTTTTTTAATTGTTTTTAGCCTTAAAAATTTGTAATATTTGTGGACATATTAGTTTTTAATATTTATTATTGAATTAATAAAGATTGTCAATATATTTTTTCCTATGACTTTTTTGTCATTGTATTATTTTTTGGTTAACTTATTTATGTGATATAATGACTGTTGACTGAGCATTGGACCTTATTGAATTGGTGATATTGGTTTGTGGAAATCCTGGCCGATCCACGCCTGATTCATCTTGACAAAGGTCAGTCTTTCCACATTTCGGGTGGACAAGCAGGTTCTCCTTGGGGTAATGATGGCTTCCGCTGCACTGAAAACCCACTCTGATGCCACACTACTGGCCGGGTAGGACAGCTTCTCCAGTGCAAACTAGGCAAGTTGTGGCCACACATCCAGTTTGGCTGCCCAGTAGTCCAGCGGATCTTCTACCTGGGGTGGCAGAGTACTGTTCAAGTAGGCCACCACCTGCTAGTTCAGGGTCTGCTCCAGGTTCTGTTGCTGCTGCTGGTGGCTACTCTCCTCACTAGGCGGGTAAAGGAAGCTGCTAATCAATGACTCTAGATTAGAATGCTGCTGATGGAGCGGGTTTTCCTTCTCCTATTCCCCCAAAACCTCCCCACAGCAGCCGTGCAGGGGTTATGTGAGCGATGAGGAACCTGAAGAGGATTGACCTTTGGCGAAAACATAGGCAGAGGCCAACTGACTACACAAGATTTCTCTATAGTACGCCAGTTTTTCCTCCCTCTCGGCCTCTGGAAAAAAGGCACCCATTTTTGACCGGTAGCGAGGGTCCAAGAGGGTGGAGAGCCAAAAAGTCTTTCCCTCTGCCGGGATTGGTGACTATTGGGCTGTCACTAAGCCACGGGGGAAAATTTCAACATGGCTGCGGGCCATCTGCACAGTGACTTGAGGGACTTCCTGTTTCCATCTCCACTGTATACTGCCATGGTTTTCTGGTCATCTGCCTTGTTTTCCCTCATTTCCCTTACCTCCCCCGGGATGCCTCCTGCTCCTTCTCTCCTGTCACCTCAGTTAGAAAAACCACTCATTTCACCAGACACTGACTTGTGTCCAATGTACTTCCTCCCCCAGTTCAGCCCCCAAACCAAAGACTCTAACATGCCAAACGTCTCCAGTGCTCTCACCAGACAGATTTTGTAGCATCTGTTCCAGGTAATGAAGCAGTGGAATGATGTTATTCATCCCGTAGTCCTGATAACTGACAAATAACGTGGCCTTCTTCAAGGGCCTGGAGCAAACGCAGGTGTCACGCATGAGCTGCCACTAGCGGGACATCAAAATATTAAAAGGAGTACCCCTGGTTCCGCTTGCATCATCCAAAAATCGTTAATGGGGCCTTTCTCTATTCAAACAGGCGGCTTAATAACATATGGGGGGCTGGAATTCCATCGGTGAAAACATCGCATATCAGCCTACGTGGGGGAGGCCGTTCTGCCGCTGCCAACTCAAGGAGGGTGTGCTTGGCTTTGCAAGGAATGGATAAGTGCATGCACAGTTTCTGCCATTTAAGAAAGGGTCTTGCAGATTGGGTGGAAACTAAAGGAACTCTTTTCACAACCAGATTGAAACACGGGGTCATCCCCCCTCAGTGCAGCGCGGGAACGAATGTTCCTTCCAATTGTCTGTCACTATGGTTCTGATTTGCAGTTGTCGCGGATAAAGCCACACATCGTTTTCTTGTTGTGCATGACCGGGGAGCAGTTCCTCCTCCTGTGTGACTTTGTTGCCGCCAGAGACAAACCAGGTGTAGAACTACGGTGAAACCACGGGTGCCCTGCAACTGTGGTATGATGGGCAGAACTTAGACTTGTGGAGGCTGAGGTGGTGGTGGAGAAGGAGGGGGACATTGGCGGCAGAAGCAGCCAGTTTGAAAAAACGTGGAGGGGGAAAGCAGTGCTCCTGTCAAAAGTTGTTGGTGTGGCTGGGCAGGAAGCACATTCACCCAGTTGGCCATAAAGTTTATGTTACTGCACCCTGACCGTAGTTACGGGCCTCCCACAAAATCTGCGCGGGGCCGTGCAATTTTAGAAGAAACCGATAAGCTCAAGGGATTTGGCCCACCTCTGTTTCTACATATTTGTGAGGCGGGTACTGACTTTTTGGAAAAAAGAAATTATGACTTAAAAATACTCTCCACCTTCGGCTCAGCACAAGCCTTTTCGTTCTCTGAATGGTGCAGAGTCCACCACTTGGAAATGGAGGAATTGCAATACCAACAACTTGGATAGGAACATGGTCAGCTTCTGCACTTTAGGATGGTTGGACGCATTCTGTTGTCTCTTGGCAATCGCCTTGTTGAACGACTGCTGGCGCCATGAGTATCGAGGAGCAGGAGCATCTGGACCGAGAGATGATGGCAAAAACAAACAGCTCCCTTCGGCAGAGGTGGTGGAGCCTTGACTGGCTGAAATGGCATGTGTGTCACTAGGTGCTGCTGCTGTTGATGTGGAACACCACATCTGAGACATGTTTTTTCTCCAGCCCCTGGGGTGGTAACGCTGCATGTGGTTGACGCAAAGGGCCGTGGGGCCAACGTTTAGCTCCCTGGCCCACGCTTCCACTTTCTGCCCACAGATTCTCTATATACACATGTTCGACTCCTCCGGTGTCTTAACAAAAAACTGCCACACCGCCGAGTAAGTGATTTTACTGCCAATGCACCGCCGCCGCTGCCTCGCTGAGCCCCTGTGCCGCTACTTTCTTGAACCGGCGAAGCAGGTTTTCTACCCCGTGGCCGTTTGGTCCAGACCTCGCACTGCTGCCCACCCTGCTGACTCACAGCCCAAACTAGCAAACTTGCTGGTGCAAAGCTTGCCTGATATGCGAAAGTGAAAACCCTCTTTCTCGATGATGAGATGAAGCCCTTGTTTCACCGGATTCAAGTGTAATCGGCTACATCGTCATCGATTTGTGTTTGCCGTTTCTGATATCCCTAAACTATCTCCGCATGCAGAGCCTGAATGCTTGCAAAATTTAACTCCCGGGCCAATTTCCAAAATCACTAATTTCCTGATACTGCAATAAAGCAGCGGATGTTTGCCCCACCTATTCCACTGCCAAGTGCTGCTTACTGTCCCAAAGGTTTGTCCTCGTGTTTAGGGCGGTGAGCCCAGTTCACATAGTAGATCTCTAGCTGAGGGAATCGAACGGGACAGAGGCGGGTTGACGACAAGTGAGGGCCGCTGACCCGCTCCCGGGCTATGCCAACTAAGGGTTGTGTCTGACGTTCCCACCGATTCTTGGCTGGGGTTGGGCAGATGTCATCTGGGAGGAAGTGGATGACTTAGTCAACCAATCCAAGAACCTTTGGGTTGCTGGTCAACACACGGCCGCTAGATGATATCGGCAGTTCTGGCCTCACCGAGTCACCCCTGCTGTGATGTACCCTTACTGTGCCTGCTCCTGGAACGTTTGTGCCACTGCCACTCGCATGTGAAGGGCCTGCCACCTCTCTGTCTGACATACTGTTTGATCAAAAATTAAATTAAACCTTGAGTATGAAATACCGTACAGAACAACCAGATGTAAATTAGGCGTATAGAGTTCCAAAAAGTAAAGACACCCTGTATTTTTGTCCAAATTAAAGCACATCCAAAAAGTTAGATTAAGCCCTGTGAATGAAATATCGTACAGAGAAAAAAAGATGAAAATTAGGCGTATAGAAGACAAAAAAGTAAAGACACCCTGTATTTTTTTCCAAAAATTTAAAGGGATAAATCCCAAAAAAAGTTTAGATTAAGCCTTGTGTATGAAATATCGTACAGAACAACCAGACATAAATTAGGCGTCTAGAGGACAAAAAAGTAAAGACACCCTGTATTTTTGTTCAAATTAATGCACAGTCAAGAAGTTAGATTAAGCCTTGAGTTGTGAAATATTTTACAGAAAAAACAGATATAAATTAGGCGCATAGAGTACAAAAAAGTAAAGACACCCTGTATTTTTGTCCAAATTAACGCACAATCAAGAAGTTAGATTAAGCCTTGTACATGAAATATCGTACAGAAAAACCAAGTTATTTAGGACAAAATAAAAAAAAGACACCCCAATATTTTAGTGAATATTAACCCCCACTCAAGCTGTTAAATTAAGCCTTGGGTATTAAATACACTACTAAAACAACCAGATGTAAATTAGGCATATATGGGACAGAACTACACCCACCCTTGACTTTAGGGAGAATACCCCACAAACTACAAGAAAAATAATAACGCTGGTTTTAAATACAAGTGTGCAAATGACACACACTTGTGATGGTCTTTCTCCCCAGTTGCTGATAAAAAGAGTTTGTTTTATAATGAGGTCAATATAGTGCAGCAGCAGATAGATAATAATGCTGCTTGAGTAACAAGTGTGCAAATGACACACACTTGTACTGGTCTTTCCCCCCAGTTGCTGATAAAACGAGTGTGTTTTATAATATGTTCAATATAGTGCAGCAGTAGCTAGATGCTTATGCCAGGACAGACAGTGAGAACTGTGAGGATTGCGGATGGCGTCCGTATTTATAGGGCTGTGACGTCACAGTAGCTCGCCGGTCGCGGGATGGTTTAAATGTCTGCACATGTCATTGAGGGTGTTCCTTTCTTCCTCCCAGAGTTCTCTGCCCCGTGTAACGCCATGTGCTCGCGGCCATTTTAGCACTAAAAAAGACGCTTTGTTCCCACGAATCACCCTAAACGTTGCCTTCGCGCAGAATCTAAGTTTTCCTGAAATTCTAAACGAATTCCACTTCGTTAGAATCGATTCGCCCATCTCTAGTTATCTGTATTCTATGGATCAGAACGATTCCAGTGATACCAAATAACTAAAGTTTTTGTTATGTTTTAGTGCTTTCAAAAAATAAAACTTTTTAAATTATTTTTAATTTGTCCTGCAGTGCTACTTTCTGTGACCAATAACTTTTTTTCTTTTTCAGTCTATGGAACTGAGGGCTTATATTTAGTGGGCTAGATTGTAGTTTTTTTTGCTACCCTCTTGGAATACATTAAACTTTTTGATCACTTTCAATTCTAATTGTTTGGGAATGTTAAATGACCAAAAGATGCAATTTTGGCATTGTTTTTTTTTTCCACTGTGTTAACAGTACGGGATAGATGATGTTATACTTTAATAGATAGGACTTTTATTAAAGGAACAAATTCAAATTATATGTAACTTTTAATATTTTTTTATTTGTGCCATTTTTTTTTATTTATGCCAAAAGGGGTGTTTTGATTTTTTTTTATATTTTTATTCGTAAAACTTTTTTTTTTTTACTTGTAGTCCCCATAGGGTACCTGACCACTAAGGGACATGTTTGCTTGTACACTGTATATAGATATAGAAGAAAGGTATACTAAGATGGCTCTCCTACTTCATCCTGAGTATGCTATGGTATATTAGATGCAATAACTATTAGGCCTCAGGCTGCCATGGCAAGGGCTCGGCACCCTGTCATTTTGTTGCGGAAGGGTGTAGGTGCTTGAGCATTCATGAGTAGGTGTTAGCCCCACCCACCAAAGGCTAGCCCAGCCCACTGACAATTATTCACATGTTTCTACCTATTCAAAGTAATAGGTTTATCAGTTGAGATGGGCGGAGCTAGCCTCAGATGGGCGGGGTTTGAAAAAAACTGACTCTTTGAATGGTTCTTCGAATGACTCTTCTGACTGAAAACTGCAGATTTGAGCATTAAATACACGAAAACTACAGCATCTTACAGAATAAGGGACACAGTGCTGGAAACAGCATGTCTGACACTGGCTTATTCTGCCCTCAGCAAGGGAGGCATAATCTATGTGACAGGTTCTCTTTAAGTTTCTACTTATTTTAGGCTTAACAGTGATTGCAGTTATGCAGTGGCATGTGCAGGTCCCCACCTGCTAGAGCCCTGATTAACATCTTTAAGTTATGCCAACTGCTCACAGGATACTTTATCCAATAATTTTTATTACACCAAATATTATAGCAGCAACACTTGTAGTGTATTATTGCAATGCTTTAAAAATCTTAATGAAAATGCGTCTTAAAAACCTGCAATCCAAGGTAGAGTCCTGAGTCCGAGTTGGGTCAGACGGACGCCGACATCTCGTGTTCGTAGTGTCTCTCTCAGAGCTGACCTGCCAACAGCTGGCTGCTGATTCGTGTCGCGCCTCTGACGCGATCACGCGACGTTTAGGGGGACACGGCCCCTTTCTCGCTCGAGAAAGGGGGGCGTATCCCCCGAAACGTCGCGTGATCGCGTCAGAGGCGCGATACGAATCAGCAGCCAGCTGTTGGCAGGTCAGCTCTGTGAGAGACAAATACGAAACACGAGATGTCGGGGTCCGTCTGACCCAACTCGGACTCAGGACTCTACCTTTGATTGGCAGGTTTTTTAAAACGCATGTCATTAAGACTTTTTAAGCATTGCAATAATACACTACAAGTGTTTTCTGCTATAATATTGGTGTAATAAAAATTATTGGATAAAGTATCCTGTGAGCAGTTGGCATAACTTAAAGACGTTAATTAGGTTCTCTTTAAGTACAATTTTGGAGTTTTATGGGAACCTATACCAATAACTGTAGTTATAGAGGTTAAGGTTAACCATCTTATAGGTGTGGGTGGGCCATTTAAAAGTTGATAGGTGGATGAACACTTTCATATTTGGCTTAGCCTTTTATATAATTCAGTCCTACCTGTTGTGGTCGGTATAGCTGTATTTGGAGCACCTAAAAATCAAAATATATTTATTATTAGTATAGAAATGCTAACAATTTTGAAACAATGATGAAAGATCTGTCCGTATGAATTATCTACAAGAGAAAAAGATTTTTTTTAATCCAAAGAAATATGATGTCCATTGTTGCTATCGGAGGATGTAGTTTCATGACCCAATATCACAAGGATAAAAATTCAAAATGGCTGCAGCAGCAATGGAGACCATTATTGAAGGACAGAAAGATTCTTTGTAGGTTCTGGCTTTCTCATTTATCCATATTGAAAACAGCTGCATGTTCAGCTGAACTGCATATGTGTATAGGAAAATCAGGAGGAGTAACTGTTGGAGGAACAAGTGTGCAGTCAAGAGCTATTAATGGTGTATGGGCACCTCTATTTTAGCAGAAGAACTCTTGTTATTAGAATTGTTTCCATTATGAACAGAAATTATTCAGTCGAACAGAACAGAGGTGGACAAAGCAAATTCCTTGCCAGTCTGAATTATAGTAAGGGTATGTTCACACGGCATTTTTAAATAAGTTTTCGATCCCAAACATGTATTCAAAAGCGATAAACGCATTCAACACGCACCCAAAGTGTGCTGTGTTTGGATGCATTCTCTGTGCAGCAGAAATACCCTACAGCTTTAAATAGGGTGCCTGCTGCGTAAAACGGATCAAGAATTGACATGTCAATTCTTAGAACGGATTTGAAAGACGAATCTGAAAGAGGCAAGTAAACATGCATCGGTGATCACTCGACTGAACACCGATGCATGCTTTACATTGAGAGCAATGTAAATCACACTGCAAATTGTGAGATATATGTTTAGGTCTGTTTTGGGTCTGAAACACAGATCCAAACATGCATCAAAAAAATGAAGTGTAAACATATCCTAACAGTTTAAAGTCTTGTGGGATGCAGACTTGTAAGATATTAAGACCTTCAAATATAATAATTTTCAAATATATGTAGTTATTTCCATTATTAACATTTTTCTCATTGTTTTGATATTTCTTGAAACTTACCTGAACAAATGACTCCAGCATCCTCTCTATGAATGCAGTTATGGGAGCCCCAGCCGTTGTGACGGCATTCCCACAAGTACTGTTCACTTCCTGAACAATTCACATCATCCAGCAGAATGTTGCCAGAACCTTCTCCAAAATATGCATTTTGTAAAGCAGAAATAGCATATCCACAGTTCATCTGTCTGCATACAACATGTGCATCATTGATGTTCCAGCCATCATCGCATACTGTTCCCCATGAATTGTTGTAGTAGATCTCCACCCGTCCAGCACATGCATGGCTGCCATTTACAAGTCGAATAGGATGGATTTCTAAAAAGTATCACATTTAAATACCATTATTAGAAACCTAGTTAGCATTTTATTATTTAAAAAAACAAAACCTTTTATGTGGAAAGATGTGACAACTGTTGAATTTTGTACTGCATATGATATGCAACAATGATCACCAATCTACATGATCATGTTTACACAACTGTAAGTCTCAATGAGCACCCATCATGTCTTGATATGTCTGTTTTCGTGAATACTTATATTCACATTTAGTTGAAGAGAAAAAAACATGTATTTATTTTGGTGTAAATGTAAATATTTAGTTAGTGTTTTGATGAACAATCATAAGTGTATATTCACACGACATCTTGGATATGTTTTTGCAATACGTAAAATGTATTGTGTTAAACTCTTCCAAAAACGTACCACATTTTTGGATACATTTTCTGGACTGCAAAAACATATCCCTATAGTTTCTATGGACTTTTCAATGTGTAAAACGGATCAAGAATTCACATGTCAATTCTTTGAACGCATCTGTTTTATGCAATGCAAACACATATGTTAAATACATATTATCTGAACGACGATACGTTTTTACATTGAAATCATCTGCCTGGTAACAATAGACCATATGTCGACTGTTGAGTGGATAAAAATCATATGGTTTATAAATGCTTTTATGCATATCTTGATTTCCTTGTCAGCATGACATGCTGTATTTGCTGTCGTTGTTTGTTCATCCTGCCTCACAATAAACAAGATATGGAATGATCAAAAATTCATACCCTGTTTCCTCCGAAAATAAGACAATGTCTTATATTTATTTTTGCTCCTAAAGACGAGCTAAGACTTATATTTAGGGGATGTTTTTTTTTTCTATGAACAATAATTCACATTTATTGTTGATCAAAACATCAACATGTATTAATATACTGTAGTGATTTCATCACAAACATCAGCATAAGCAGCCAAACTCCGAATTTCATAACTAGCACTCGGTCTATAATACATAGCTACCCCAAGGCTGGTTTCGGGCCTGGTTATAAGACGGTAACGGACCGGTCTTATAACTAAACTAGAAAATTGTGGGGCCGTTTCAGGATTCGGGCGAGTGGAAATGTTTCTCGCCTCCCGGGTTTCCCCCCTGTGCCCATGGGACAGGGGTTAACATGGAACGTATTGCTGAACTTGTGCCCCCCTGGGGGCCGAAACAGCATCACGATACACCCCAAGTCGGCCATGACCCTCGAGTGGGCGGGGGGGCGGGTTTTTTTCCTGACAATGGGGGGGCAGAGCGGTGGATAAAGACAAAGTGTGAGGGGTCGGGGTTCCGTTTCCCAAACCCTAAGATCTACCAGCAGGGGGTTTTTGTGGGGGTCTTAAGTTTAAACTCAGCACAGACAAGTCGGGAGTAAATAAAAGGGTTTTTTGGGGCATCCAGTTGCAGTTTTTGTGTCAAGTAACCAAGTGTTGCAAAGATGGCTGGCGGGCAAGGGCAAATCTTAGGCCTGGAGGAAACATGGGGGAATTAACCAGGGGGGCCTCACCCCAACCGGGCTATGGACTATGAAGGCGGGGAGGAGCCCGCTGGGGCCCCTCAAGAAACCAAACCCAAGGTGGTCAAGGCGCTGGGCGGGGCTCACCTTCAGCTATTCTCCTAAACTTGAACGGGAGACCTCGACCCCTACAAGGCCCCCCTAGTAGTTGCAGAATGTCGCGTGGGATAAAATTGAAAGCCAAAACGTCCGAGGGGTAGGGGGGGCAGCTTTGAATGGGGGGAGCGTGCGGGGAAAACATCAGCGTGACGTGACCACCAAATTACAGGTGCTTCGGGAAAAAAGGGCCCATCCACCCCGGGCCAGTCAAGAGCCTCCGAGCCCCAGGCCCAAAGAAAGGCGGAGGTTTTTCCCCTCGGGATAAAGGGGGAGACCGGGACCCTTAGCTGGAATTCAAAAAACATTTGGCCCCAGCACCATGCCCGGGGGCCAGTGGGCCCGTTTCTAACTCCTCTCCAGGGGTAAACCCTTGGAGATTTTGGCCCTGCCCAAATGCTACCCTGACACATGGGGAAAGTCAAGCAGGCGTTGATCCACATACAACCTCACCTGAGATGTATGGGAAAGAAGCCCGGAGTTTGCAGGGGCCCCACAGCGGGGCCGACCACGGGCCCTCCAAGAGCATCGACCATGGACTGGGGGTTTAAAGATCAACCGCCATGCTAAAGGGAGCTCATTGCCAGGACCCTTTTTTTGGGGAATGCCCAAGGACCTCCAGCAGCACCTTCGTGACCGAAAACCGGGGGCGACCGCCACATAATCCCCCGGGGATGAGTAGCCAACTTTCGTGCCCCGGAGGCCGGAAGCACACCACTGGGGGGGGGTAAGATGCCTGCAAGGCCATTGTCCCTACCCCTAAGCCCGGGGGCCCCCAGTCCATGTTCCACATCGGGGGGGGGAAAACCCCGCTCTGTCACCTTTACAAACACCCGGGGACATTTCAAGGCCGCATGTCCCCGGGGCCCAGAAGGGCCCGTCCCACCCCCTTTTTTCCAAACCCCCCAATGTTTTGTTTTGGGGGTGGGGCTGGGAAGGCCCTTTGATAACTACCGCCAGTCCCATGGGGCCTTTTTGTGGCCAGGGCTCGGACCCAGCGCAAAGATGATGGTGCGCCTGAGCTGGTGCCCCCCAAAGGACATGTCCCCGAAAGACCTGCCTGTCTCTAAATTGGGGGCGTTTTCGGGCTGCCAGGGGCAAAAGGTGTATTTGGGACTGGGGTCCGGAAAGGGAATGCGGGGGGGGGGGTATCTTCAAACTTTCCCACTAGTGTTTTGTTAGGGACAGATTTGGGGGGGCTGGTAGCCCTTTTTGACCCCCCCCCAAATGCAATGTGTCACCCAAAACCCTTTAATGATGTGGACAATGTGATGTGCAAAATGAGGGGAGTAGGGGGGGTGGGTGTATGGTTTGTTTCCTCTCCACCCTGTGGAGAGGAAAAGGTCAGCGCGGGCAAAATAGACAAGTGTCCACGGGCTTGCGGGGAAACGTTGTTCTGGGTTTGGCATCGAGGGTCAGAGGGGGGGGCAACACTTGGGGGGGGACAGCGGGTGGGCGGGCCCCCAGGAAAGGCCAAAGGCAGGTCCCCCAAAACCCAGGCAAAAGGGGACGACATCTTGGTGGGGGAGCATGCAAGAGGCAGTCCCCCCGGGAAGGCCCAGAGCGGGGGGCCCCTCCCCAAAAACGGGATGTCGGAGGGAAAGTTGGGGCCAAGCAACTGCGACTTATATAGACGCGAGGGGGGGGGGCCCCCCACCAGCGGTTGCAGCGGTCGGGGCCCCGCTGCACGCGCAGGGGAGGGCCAGGAGCAGGGGGGCACTTCGGGGGCCTGACGGATCCCCCAAAATCGGCGGTAAGTGCCGGGTAGCGTGGCCAAGATGGGTCCCGGGAACGAGAGTGGCATCTACCCTTTGCCCATCTATCGAGAGTTTCAGGCCTTAGGGGCTGAACAGCCTGAAAGTTTTCAAGGGCGGGCGGCACGCCACCCAGACCAGACCCCGCGGGGGGGTCGGGGGACCAAGGACAGTTGTACCACAGAGGCCGCCCAAGTTCCCAAGGCGGGCCCAGGTCCAGGGTTGGGGGCCCTTCCTTTCGGGGGGAGTTGTTGGGGTTTGCAGGGAATTCTGAGGACTGGACACCTAGGATCACCAAAAAAAGGAAAGGTGCCAGCATTTTACGGGCCAAAGATGGGGACGATTGGGCTGCCACGGGTTTTGTGCGACCCCTGTCAAGGGGGGGGGAAGGGGGGGCCGGGGCCCAAAGCTCCACTGGTACCTTGCCTATCATAACGAGCCTTTCAGGGGGGGTTGGATTTGATTTGGGCCTTGTCCTTTCCAGCAGCCCCGGGAAACGCTTCGTACTGCTGTAGTAACTAGCACTCGGTACCCGGGAACGGAGCCTTGTCTCCATTCGGGCCAACAAGGGGGACACCCCCTTACTGGAATTTCTCCGAGTGGGCTTTCCCCAGGAAATGCCACTACCCCGGGGACCAAATTATTCGCTTAAGGGGTCCTTGTGTAACGAACAGGGGGCAAAATCTGGGGGCCCCCGTACCATTCCCCCAGCAATGGCCCCTTTTTGAACGGTTTAATGGCACCCTGAAGCAGATGCTTACGATGTTGGTGAATCCCACGGGGGCGATGGGCGGGACCTCCACACCTCTATTTGTTACGGAAGTTCCCCAGGGCCTAAAGGGGTTCTTCCCTTCAAACTCCCGTATGGGCATGTTAAGGGGGCCCCGGCTTGGGGAAGGAGGCCCCGGGGAAAGGAGACTTTGCAACCCCCGGAGGGGTTTTTTCATTTAGTTGTTTTGCGCTTTTCCCGGGCAAGATGCAGGCCTTGACACAGCTAGGGGACGAGAATATGGACGGGGCCCCGGGCCCACCAGAAAACAGAGGAAGACCAAACGCTTGTAAGGACCTGCCAGGGGGGGTCAGAAAAATTTGGGGGCTGGTCCCCGTACCACAGGACAAAACTTCAGGCAACCCGGAAGGCCCAATGTCAGCACCACAATCCCATCCTCCTGGTCACCCTGGACCACACCCGGGGGAAACGGAAGGGCCCTTCCCCGTGAACAGAAAGGCGCATCATGAGCGGAGACATGTGCCCTTCCCCTTTTCACCTGCCCGAGAAGGTGAGCGGAACAACCTTTTGGATATCTCCCCCGGTCAGGACAGGTGGATCCATACGGATGTGGAGAATGGACACCCTGGGGGACCCAAAATCCCCCTTTGGCAATCCCCACCCCTTCCTGGCTTGTTCACTAATGTCTGGAAGGGCGGGGGGTTTAGCTACAACCGTGGAACCGGGACATCCCCCAATCCGGGGTTCACTACGATTCCCCCGAAATCACAGCACATGCTGAGGAGATTGACGAGATGCTGAACTGGGGGTCACCCGGCGTCCCAAAAGTGCCCGGGCCTCGCCTTATCCCGTCCCCCTTGGATCAGGGGTCAAGCTCCGAGCACCGATGGTACCCAAACCACCATCGTGACCTGCCAACATTGGGCCGGGCCAATACCTGACCATCATGGATTAGCCGGGGGTATTGGCGATTCCCCTGACCCGTGAGGGAAGGGGAAAGCTCTGCCTTTAACCCCCCCCTTTCGGATGTCGAGTCCCCGTCATGCCTTTTTTCTTAAGAATGCCCCTGCCACTTTTTTGCGGGTGGCAAAAACCTTTCCAAGGGGACCGAAGGGTACGGGCCACGACCTGGAGCAAAGCCGTTTCCAGCCCCCCCTGGGGAGGATCACCTCCAGCCGTGACGCAGGTGCTCGGGGAGCCACAGGCGGGCTTCCATCAAGCCGGAAAAGTCCACTGGGCATGAGGGGTCCCCCTGGGGCCCGGTGGGGGGGGGGGCCCTTAAGCCCAAACCCGGAAAAGGGGGATGCCATCCTCCCGGGCCCCCCCCAGGACCCAAAAAACAGGGAAGTCCTTCTTTGGGCACCGCTGGGTACTATAGAGGTTTGTTCCACACATAGAGCCCGGCAAAGCCCCTGACGGGGCCCCTTTCCCGGGAAGAGATTGCCCTCCGCAGTGATTGGACAAACAAAATGGAGAGGCCTTCCTAGGCCCTTGTCCAGTCCCCGTACCAAAGCCCGACTTCACCCGGGAGTTTATAACAAAACCCACGCCATGACTTTGGCCCGGTGAGTGCCGCCGGTGGACACAATGGACAGGAACACCCCCTTATTGCCTGACCGGAAGCTTCTGCTGAGGGAAGTGCCTATTCCACCATGGAGAAAGAAGCATGGCGATAAGGGGCCCGCAGTGGGTGCAGCCCCACCTTACGGCGTCATTTCTTGTGGAACCGACCACAACCCCTATGGTTACCACGTCTCCGGAACCAATGGGAGGTTCTACCTGGACCCGGCATTCCCAAAAGTAAAAAAATCGCCATTGCCACCGGAAGGGCAGAGAAACCCCGGCAAAGCCCAGGGTTTTCCGACAGGGAGAGGGGTCACCTGGCGATGGGGGACACCGAGAAGGGACTTCCCCCCATGCCAAAAGGGGGGAAAGGGGTTTAGGAAAATTCACTCAAAAAATGACTTCACCCCCAATTTTGTATCTGTCAAAAATTTCACAGTGGCCCCCAGCCCCCGGAAATCAAATTTTGACTTAAACAGCAACCAAACCCATTTAAAGCTCTTCTATAGGAATTAGCACAGAGGGGATGGGACCCTCAAAAAAACCCCAATTTCCATAGGACACTAAGACAGTGCATCTCCAACCCCAAGAACAAAAACTTGAAGGGAAAACCCAACCCCGCCCCCCAGGCTCCCTATTTTATTAATTTTTTGGCGTCCGTTATAACTGGTCATGGCGATTTCAATCTTAAAATATGGAACTCCCCGACCCCAACCACCACTCCCCTGTTTTCAGAGGAGGGGGACCGAGAATTCCAAACTGGATTAGGGATCCAAGGAATGGGGGTTTGATATCCGGCGTAGGTAGGCCACCGGTTTCGATGATGCACCCGCTCGGTTCTTGCCAATGTCCCGCCATTTTGGGCCATTTTTGTGGGTTTGTCATGTGGGGGGGTGTAGGGGGCTGCCCGTGGGCTTCCCCTCAAGAAAACCCGGGGCCCGGGTGGTCAACATTGATCAGGGGGGGGGGTACCTAAAACAATTTTCCAAAGCATCCAACAAACCCGCCCCATAAGCCCCCCATGTGGCCAGCACCAAGCCATCCACGGTATTTGGGCACGTTTTTCGCCTTTGCTTAACCCATCTTTTACTTTCACCTCTGACTTCTATCTGTAATTATTACCTTTTTTATATATTTGTTAGTTGGGCCCTCCAAGGCTAATTAAATTATAAACTTAAAATGAGTTACTGTCTTGATCACAGCCCCACACACTAGCACTGGTCTAAAAACATAGCTCCCCAACTGGTTTCGGGCCTAGTTATAAGTCGGTAACGGACCGGTCTTATAACTAAACTCCCGGGTTCTCCCTGTGCCTATGTGGACAGGGGTTAACAGTGGAACAGTATCTGGCTGACCTTGTGCACCCCTAGGAGGCAGCGCAACGTCACGATACACCCCAAGGCAGGCCGTCGACCCTCAAGTGGGCCGGCCGGGCCTGCTTTTTCCTGACAATATTGCTTTGCATTGTGGCCAAAAAGTTAGATTTTGGTTTCATCTGACCAGAGCACCTTCTTCCACATGTGTCTCCCAGGTGGCTTGTGGCAAACTTTAAGCAAGACTTTTTATGGATATCTTTGAGAAATGGCTTTCTTCCAGCCACTCTTCCATAAAGGCCAGATTTGTGCAGTGTACGACTGATTGTTGTCCTATGGACAGACTCTCCCACCCCAGTTGTAGATCTCTGCAGTTCATCCAGAGTGATCATGGGCCTCTTGGCCGCATCTCTGATCAGTCTTCTCCTTGTTTGAGATGAAAGTTTAGAGGGATGGCCGGGTCTTGGTAGATTTGCAGTGGTCTGATACTCCGTCAATTTCAATATGATCGCTTGCACAGTGCTCCTTGGGATGTTTAAAGTTTGGGAAATCTTTTTGTATCCAAATCTGGCTTTAAACTTCTCCACAACAGTATCATGGACCTGCCTGGTGTGTTCCTTGGTCTTCATGATGCTCTCTGTGCTTTAAACAGAAGCCTGAGACTATCACATAGCCAGTGCATTTAGACGGAGATTTGATTACAGGTGGATTATATTTATCATCATCAGTCATTTCGGACAACATTGGATCATTCAGAGATCCTCACTGAACTTCTGGAGCGAGTTTGCTGCACTGAAAGTAAAGTGGCCGAATAACATTGCACGCCCCACTTTTCTGTTTTTTTTTGTTTTTTTTTTACAAAAGTTTAAAATATCCAATAAATTTCGTTCTACTTCACAATTGTGTCCCACTTGTTGATTCTTCAAAAAAAAATAAAAAATATATATCTTTATGTTTGAAGCCTGAAATGTGGCAAAAGTTTGAAAAGTTAAAGGGTGCCGAATATTTTCGTAAGGCACTATATAAAACGAAAACACTGAAAAAGTTGACATTTTTGTGTGCAATGGAGACACTGAATTAAGGTATGTTCACATGGCATCTTTTAGGCCATATTTGGGGGTGTTATTGCGCTGCAATGTGAATAGGGCTGCAATACGCCGTGTGAACATACTCTTGGACTTTTTGAGATTTGACAAATGATGTTACAGGCTCTTTTTCACTCACTGAATATAACAAGTGTTATTGTGAGCCATTTTTTGGATGCAATTTACGGCCGTAAAAATAAGTGACATGTCAATTCTTGAGACATTTTTCGCTTGTGAAATCCCCATAGTTAACAATGGGGATAGGATTTTTGAAAAAATGCTTCAAAATACATTTCAAAATAAGTATCTAAATCAGCCGTTTTTTGAATCTGATATGGAAGCTGATTTTGAAGAGTAAATTTACTGTCTGAACATACCCTAAGAGGTGTAATTTATTACATGGAATCATTTTGTGGGGTAGGGGGTGGCTCATATAAAGGCCCTCACAGCTTTGTTAGAACTGACTAGATAAATAAGCAGTGCTGATCCAGTGCATGTGCCCAGGATTACTGGGACACACATTCACTACCTTGGGCTTGCTTGTGGGCCCCCTGGGTAACTGACTAGTGTGTGTCCAATGGATACGATGACCATTTAAAAGGGGCCTAACAGTGCATGTCTTCCCAAATAGTTTCAACTGAGGCTTTGCCAGCTATGCCAGAACAAAAGTATTGTTAAATGTATCTTTAATTTGTCTTCTAAACCACATTTGACATTCACATAAGCACAAGATAGGAAATTATGTTGCTAAACTAGAAATCACTGTAGCCATAAAAAGGCCTCTGCGTCTGATGAAAATAGTAACTCAGGCTTATGTCAATGCAGAGGCCTGCCTCACAGCTCAAGAACCACTTATCCAGTGGGTACTAACAAATAATAGTACCTGGAGAACTGTCATTTCTGGCATGTGAAGAGTATGCAGCCCGAAATCCAGTGCGTTGCACAATTTCATCAGATCGGAAAACAACTCCCATCACATTAGAGGTAGATGTATATGTTGTTGAGATGTTCAAACCGCAGATTTTTGCTAGCTGTGGTGAACTATATGGCAAGCCATCATATAATGTCACAGAGTCATAGCCACAGGAATTGTGATGTTCCACACTGTTTTAAAAAGGAAATATAGCCAAAGAATTAATATCCAAAATGTGATAAATAGGTTATTGGCAGTATATCTCAGTACATTGCAGATTAGTAGTATATTGTAAAATTAATGATTGTATTCAACTGTTTCTAAGTTGGTCTAATATTTCAGTACAGAAACATGGCATACATACATTCACCAGCTTAGAGCATCTTCTCATGTTGTGGCCACTGCATGCAGATGAAAACACGACTGCCTACAGTGGCCACTGGCTGCATGATGATGCAGCCATAGGCCTTCACATGCATGCAGGATTTCATCCACACATGGTTGCTGTAATATGAGAATATGTCCCTAACGTGTTTATTTAGCTACACACAATTTTTTACAGTAGTTTAGAACATTAAAACGCATTTTACCCTTTAAAATCAAAACCAACCTAGAACAACAAGTTGCAGAGTTGTGTGAGGTGGAGATTGCTGGACAGAAACTTTGTAACTCAAGGTGATTTCTTATTTCTAAACAACATATGTCCAGCTCAAATAAAAATGAGATAGGAAGCTCCCCCCTGACAAACAAAATAAAAAAAAGCCTAAACTCAAATTCCTTTTTGCCTCCAATCCAGTGCTGGTTCTCTCCGGTCTTCGCTTTCGCTCCAGGATTAAACATCACTGTTGCAGCCACTGATTGACTACCTCTGCTTCCATCACTGCTCGGAGCTTTTCACTTCCGAAGAGTGATGTAAGGGAAGTGGCATGTGACCGCTGCAACAAATCAGCAAAAGTTCAACACTTAATAAGGTCAGGAAATCCCTTTAATGTATAGAAGGCTTTCAACAAACCCAGAGTAACTGATATACACAATATTAAACCTGAAAATACCCTATATATGGCAAAGGTCAAGCAAATTAATTTATAATCTAAAAGATGGCGGAGCAGCAGCTAGCACGGTATGTTGTAAAGAAGGTAAAGTCTGGAATTAAACAGCGATATGGAACAATTATGTAAGGGAAGAAGATAGCTTGCAGTTTTATGGATGTAAATTGTTCATTGTTTAAAAAGGAGCAAGTCTGAAAGTAAATTAGACAATGGTAACTATCTGGGAAGTTTCTCATTGGAAAATATAATTCTGAAAAGCTACAAATGTCAGAGGAGGTGTAATAAGATGGTATGGAAAACAGAAAAGTATAGCAATTTTAATGCATTTCTCATGACATTTTTCAGACTGTCAGATATGGAACAGATAAGAATGACTGACCTCCAAGGGCCACATGTATGAAAACTGTCTAAGTCTAAAATTCACTTTGTTACCCATAGCAACCAATCAGAGCCCCCCTTTCATTTCATATAGTGTTCTGGAAAAATGAGAGGGGCACTCCGATTGGTTGCTATGGGAAACAACGCGAGTTTTAGAGCTAGACAGTTTTCATACTTTGGCCCCAAGTCTCAGAGGTTCAATGCACTATGACCTATGAAAACTTACTCAAAGTATATGAAGGATAGATCCACAGTGTGTCCAGGTGTGACTCTGATCTCCCATACACATAAGGCATAGTTAGGATACAGTCCAGGGAAAAATGGGCTGGTAAATATTCCAGAAGTTCCATTTAGAACTCCTCCACATGTATAGGTAGGTGCTACAGCAAAAGTAAGCAGGTGTAAACTATTACTACTTATACAGTCTCAACATAAACAAGTTAAAGTACAATAGTCTCATTACTACTATGCATAAGCATAATACAATATAGTAATGCTTATACAATCATTTTAAAGAATACATGATTCAAACAGAAGTATTAATGGCATTGTATTTAAGTGAGCTGTATAATCTGTGTGTGCAGTTATTTATCTCCTATACATAGAATATCCATTGCACCCCCTCATTTATTGGTTATCATGTAAATAATATTCTGAGGTTATGATTGGCACCTACAGTAATATCTGTATTTTCTAAATGTATAACTTTTGAATGGTAAAGGGGTACTTCCATTTCATTGATTAGCTTAAACAAGTAGGCAAAAGTAAATTACCAAATACAATGCTGCTCAGATTTTGCTTCCCGTTAGAGTAGTTCTTATCTCCTGGTTATGTACACAAGTTTCCCTTATTTACCAACCAGCTCACTCTGCTCTAATAGCCTCTATAGCCCAGGATGGTGACGTCACTCCCTGTGGTGTCTTATCAGCAGCACAGGAGCTTGTTTATTTTTCTTACTGGCAAACTTTAACCATTTAGAGCTTTGAAGCCTTGTGTCCTGTTGTTTAGAACCCTCCTTTGCCAATGTCCCTCTAACAGGCTCAGGTTGGGGTAGCAGAACTAATATGCCAATCACTGCTGTAGTAACACCCACAGCCTAACAAGGAAGAGGGAGCCAGAAGCTGGCTGTGAAGAGCAGACTCATCATATGAGAAAACCTCTTTAAAGTTATTTTCAGTTTACCATCTTACACGTTTATATGCATTTTAAAAGTTGATTATTTAGACGGAGTTAGTTATTATATTTGAGTCCTACCTGTTGTGGTCGGTATAGCCGTACTTGGAACGCCTGAAAATCAAAATATTTAATATTATTTTAAAAATGCAAAAAGTTTTTTTAAAAGATTGCTGTCTTTATAACTTCGCATTCAAAGCAAAAGATGTGGTTTTAATCCATAGATACATGATGTCCATGATTTCTATTGGTTTTGTGATTTCATGATCAAATGTCAAAAGGATAAAGATTTAAAGAGGTTGCAGCAGCAATGGAGACAAGCAGTGATGGACAGAACTATTTCCCTTCTTTGTAGAAACATGGAGTACACCTAAAAGGACAGATGTCTCTAATAAAGTTGTCATTCAGTGTATTTATGTATAGTGGATGAAATAAGTATTGAACACATCACCAATGTTCTAATTTATTTATTTCTAATGGTGCTGTTGACATGAAATTCTCACCAGATGTCGGTAACAACCAATCCACACAGGCAAAATCAAACCATAGATGTCCATAAGTTATGTGTAATAATGAGAAATGATACAGGGAAAAAGTATTGAACATACTTACTGAAATTTAATACTTTTACAAAAGCCTTTGTTGGTGATGACAGTTTCAAGATGCCTCCCGTATAGGGAAACTAGTTGCATGAATTGCCCAGGTGGCATTTTGGCTCATTCTTACACAAAAACACTCGTCCAATCCTGAAGATTCAGTGGGCTCCTTCTATGAACTCTGAGCTTTATTTCCTTCCATAGATTTCCTATTGGATTCAGGTCAAGAGATTGGCTCGGCAATTCTAGTAGCTTTATTTTCTTTCTCTGAAACCAAGAGCTTTCTTGGTTGTGTGTTTGGGATCATTGTCTTGCTGAAATGTCCACCCTCATTTCATCCTCATCATCCTGGTAGATGGCAGCAGATTTTTATCAAAAATGTCTTGGTACATTTGTCCATTCATCCTTCCTTCAGTTACATGATGTTTGCCAGTGCCATATGCTGGAAAACAGTCAATTTCCAGATACCTGAAGGTGCCTCGTTCATCTGTACAAACAATTATTCGCAAGATGGGAATGTCCAGCCATCATACCGCTCAGGAAGGAGACGGGTTCTGTGTCTCAGAGATGAACGTGCTTTAGTCCGACGTGTGCACATCAACCCAAGAACAGAAGCAAAAGACCTTGTGAAGATGTTGGCGGAAGCTGGTAAGATTGTGTCATTATCCACAGTCAAACGGGTACTGTATCAACATGGGCTGAAAGGCCACTCTGCCAGGAAGAAGTCATCACTCCAAAATGTTTTCAAATACACACAGGAACATAGACCTACATTTTTGTGGTCTGACGAAACTAAAATTGAACTGTTTGGCCATAATGACTATAATTACATTTGGAGGATAAAGGGAGAAGCTTGGAAGCCTAAGAACACCATCCCAACTGTGAAAAGCATAGGTGTTAGCATCATGTTGTGGGGTTGTTTTGCTGCAGGAGGGACTGGTGCACTTCACAATTAGATGGCATTATGAGGAAAGAAGATTATGGGCCACGTGTATGAAAACTGTCTTGGTCTAAAATTCACTTGTTTGCACATAGCAACCATTCAGAGCGCTCTAATTGGTTGTTATGGGCAAAAAAGGGGATTTTAGACAGTTTTCATACATGTGGCCCTATGTGGCAATACTGAATCAACATCTCAAGACATCAGCCAGGAAGTTAAAGCTTGGGCAAAAATGGGTCTTCCAAATGGACCTGAAGAATACTGCCAAACTGGTTACAAAGGGGCTTAATGCTAGCTAAGTCAATGTTTTGGAGTGGTCATCACAAAGCCCTGATCTCAATCCTATTGAAAATGTATGGGAAAAGCTGAAGAGGCAGGTGTGATCAAGGTGACCTACAAACAGGGCTCAGTTACATCAGTTCTGTCAAGGGAATGGGCAAAATTCCTATCAACTATTGTGAGAATCTTGTGGAAGGATATCCCAAAAAAAGTAATAAAAATGGCTTAAAAATTTGGCAATTGGCAAATATAAATAATTTTGGTAATCCTATTTGACCTAAAACGGGTAAGGTTTATTCTGATTTCATGTCAGATAATGAGAAAAACATGCATATATGTCTTTTTATATACACTCACCGGCCACTTTATTAGGTACACCATGCTAGTAACGGGTTGGACCCTCTTTTGCCTTCAGAACTGCCTCAATTCTTCGTGGCATAGATTCCACAAGGTGTTGCAACGATGCTCAATTGGTACCAAGGGGCCCAAAGAGTGCCAAGAAAATATTCCCCACACCATGACACCACCACCACCAGCCTGAACCGTTGATACAAGGCAGGATGGATCCATGCTTTCATGTTGTTGACGCCAATTCTGACCCTACCCTCCGAATGTCGCAGCAGAAATCGAGACTCATCAACCAGGCAACGTTTTTCCAATCTTCTACTGTCCAATTTCGATGAGCTTGGGCAAAATTGGAGCCTCAGTTTCCTGTTCTTAGCTGAAAGGAGTGGCACCCGGTGTGGTCTTCTGCTGCTGTAGCCCATCTGCCTCAAAGTTCGCTGTACTGTGCGTTCAGAGATGCTCTTCTGCCTACCTTGGTTGTAACGGGTGGCTATTTGAGTCACTGTTGCCTTTCTATCAGCTCGAACCAGTCTGTCCATTCTCCTTTGACCTCTGGCATCAACAAGGATTTCCGCCCACAGGACTGCCGCTCACTGGATGTTTTTTCTTTTTCGGATCATTCTCTGTAAACCCTAGAGATGGTTGTGCGTGAAAATCCCAGGAGATCAGCAGTTTCTGAAATACTCAGACCAGCCCTTCTGGCACCAACAACCATGCCACGTTCAAAGGCACTCAAATCACCTTTCTTCCCCATACTGATGCTCGGTTTGAACTGCAGGAGATTGTCTTGACCATGTCTACATGCCTAAATGCACTGAGTTGCCGCCATGTGATTGCTGATTAGAAATTAAGTGTTAACGAGCAGTTGGACAGGTGTACCTAATAAAGTGGCCGGTGAGTGTAGTGTATGTAAACTTCTGGTTTCAACTGTATATAGTTTGCAAGCTGCTGCTTAGCTCCGAGATGCCATTTTGCTCCGTTTAATTCATGCTTAGCTTTTGGATCGCCGTACTTGGTGGAACGCTACTGGCAGAAAATCTTCCGTTACTGGAGAATATTTCAAATTGGCCTCAGCCAGCGTATTTGAGGCACACAGTTTATAGAAAACCTCACCTCAAAATTACAGTGTCCACTTTGTAAAAGGCTTCCCTTAAGCTTCTGGGGTCCAAAGCTCTCCTCCCAGCTTTGCTGCTCCAAACATCCAGGTAGCAACCACGCCCTCTGCTCACTTGGAGTACCAGCCTTTTAACAGGCCTAGTAAGACTTGGCACTGGAACGTACGTGGGGACGGCCTCAAACCCAACGCTATGACCATCCCGGGAAAGGAAACCCATACCTAGCCGCAAGACAGCCATACTTTCTACCTGTGCCAGTAACCTATTGCTACTGACACCAAATAGTTTCCTTCCCCCACCGAGCCCAGGTTTTCGGTGGCACCTCTGTAGTAAGTATCCTGCTGAATTCTACCTAGTGGCAGAAACCTGCAACTGTACAAGGTTGCTCTGCCACATATGCCGCCAACCCCTTTGATTAAGGCTGTAGGTCTTTTTCACCCTGTGTAAACCACCCTCCAGGATCAAAGGTCCTCCTTTGGGGCAACATCTTCCCTTCATCTTCAGGAGCAGAGATGACATTGTTCACATACACAGCTGTGGGCTCATCCCTTGCATTACTCTACAATAGGCAACAGACCGGTCAAAGCCACTTTCTACAGGTGGCACAACCCAATCATGCTCTGCAACAAGGATGTCACCACCTTCAGCCTGCATGCTGACATTCACAGGGTTACTACAGACAACCCCAATACCAGCACTATCATACCTTATAGCCTTCTTCCACATACTACCTTGGCATTGTACCCACTGGGCAGTGTCTTAACTATTTTGGGTCTCACAGAAGTAAAAAAAACCCTGGTGGGACCCAGCATTCACACTAGCATCACCAGAAGCTGTAATGACATCACACCTTGCAGGGTCACTATCCACCATGGCCCCTAGGGACACACCTGAGCCCCAACCTGCTACCTCTTTGTTTGCAGGATTATAATGCCACCCAAACATCTCTTCATCACAATCAGCATGTAAGTTATTAATTCCAGAGTTGCCACTAAGAACCTCTATAGACAATTTGTCCATTACAGTGACATTACAGGGCATCTCACCAATATGAGAGGACACAGAGGACACATTCACATGTTCACAGTTCTCACCCGCTCTGTCTAGCAGCAGACCCTTGGCAACAATGTGTGGAGATGTTTCCTTCACATCCCTTGTAGCCATCTCTAAGGGAGAACTCTCAGCCTCTACCCGGGTCACTCCTATATCTTGCTCACCATCAAATTCACACCGTGCGCTGCAGTCAATGGCCAAAACATTTACAAATGGGATACCAGTCCTAGCCGCCCAGCCATCATCTTTATGGTTCTCCCACTCAAACACCAAACTGTCTGTGTTCACATTAGGCAACTCAGTTAAATTTTTAACACCGGTAGGTGCAGCGGATATCTGGCTACAAATGGCATCCACCTGTAGGTGGCCACAAACCACAGAACATATCACCTCTGATATGCTACTACTGTCCTCCATAACCTATAGGGAACATTTATCAGCTGCCTCAGAACCAGGCACCTCTTTATCATTTGAGGATTCAAACACGCTCACCTGCCCCTAACTAGTGCCTCAGCAAACCCTCTTTGCCGGGTATAGCAGCTCACGCTTTCAATCAATACCGTCACTGCAATCCTTGTGCCAATTGCAGTAAAACTACTGGCAATACAGCAACCATTGGAGCAAGTGACCGCAGGTTAACTACAGGTCCCAGAATGACAATTCTCTTCATTCCCTGAAGTGCCACAATCGGGATCTCCATTACAGAGCTCCCTCTCTGGACTACACTGCTCAGGGCTGCACACAGAATTTGCCTCAGCACATGTTTCCTTTACACAAGTATTTTTATCACTCTGTGAGGCCTCGGCATAGGCCTGATGCTGCTGGGAATTAACTAGGTGTTTAGTCATATTTTCCCTCATCAGGGTCATCGCCACTGAAATCCTCTTCCACTCCTCCATGATGACATCACGGAGCTGGTGGGCTTTGCACTCCTGCACCTCCCATTTGAGGATGCCCTACAGTAGCTAAATAGTGTTTAGGTCTTTAGACATGCTTGGCCATTCCAGCACTTTAACCCTCACTTTCATTAGCAAGGTATCAATTGTCTTGGAGGTATGTTTGGGGTCATTATCATGTTGGAATACTGCCTTGCGGCCCAGTTTTGAAAGGCAGGGGATCATGCTCTGCTTCAGTATATCAAAGTACATGTTGGCATTCATGGTTCCCTCAGTGAACTGTTGCTCCCCACACTCGGCAACACTCATGCAGCCCCAAACCATGACACTCCCACCACCATGCTTGACTGTAGGCAAGACACACTTGTCTCTGTCCTCCTCACCTGGTTGCCCCTACACACACTTGACACCATCTAAACTTAATAAGTTTATCTTTGTCTCATCAGACCACAGGACATAGTTCCAGTAATCTATGTCCTTAGTCTGCTCATCTTCAGCAAACTGTTTGCAGGCTTTCTTGTGCATCATCTTTAGAGAAAGTTTCCTTCTGGGACGACAACCAATTTGATGCAGTGTGTGGCATATGTTCTGAGCACTGACAGGCTGGTCCTCTCATCCCTTTTACCTCTGCAGCATTGCTGCCAGCACTCATATGTCTATTTTGAAAAGACAATCTCTGGATACAGCGCTGAACATGTGCACTCAACTTCTTTGGTCGACCATGGTGAGGCCTGCTCTTAGTGGAACCTGTTTTTTTTAAACTGCTGTATGGTCTTGGCCACCGTACTGAAATTATACTTCATTGTGTTTGTAATCTTCTTATAGCCTAGGCCATCTTTATGCAGAGCAACAATTCTTTTTTCAGAACCTCAGACAGTTCTTTTCCATGAGGTACCATGTTGAACTTCCAATGACCAGGATGATAGAGTGTGAAAGCAACAACACCAAATTTAACAGACCTGCTCCCTAATCACACCTGAGATCTTGTAACACTAACTAGAAATATAAAACCATGGACAGGAAATGGCAAATTGGGCGCAATTTGTCAATTTTCACTTATGGGTGTACTCACTTTTGTTGCCAGCAGTATAGACATTGATGACTATGTGTTGAGTTATTTCGAGGTCACACCAAATTTACACTAAGATACAAACTGTACACTGACTATTTTACATTGTATCAAAGTGACATATCTTCAGTGTTGTCCCATAAAAAGATATAATAAAATAATTACGAAAATGTGAGGGGTGTACTCACTTTTGTGTGAAATGCTGTACACACAGAAAACTACTCTCCTTTCTGTTCTATCAGTATTCCAAGTACAGCCAAAGTCATTTCCATGAGAACAGACTGTAGAGTAGTGCACAAGTGCTACCTATTCTCTATTCTGAACCAAGACTTTTGGGGGCCCCATTTCTGAAATAGATGCAGGTCCCACCTCTATCACAGATTGGTGGAATATCCTAAGAATATTCCATCAATGTGTGAGTAGGGAACAACCCTTTCGCTCCCTGCTCCGCAGAGGACTCCGGAAAACCGCACATAGACTTACGGCCTTCCGGAGTATCCGGCACAGGCGGCGTGCTATGTCATCAAGCTGCCTGTGTGGCCTGATGACATCACACCCCCTGTGCTGGTGGGAAGATAGAAGGAATCAGAGCAGCGGGGGAAAGAGGTGAATACTGGAATTTTTTATTCTTTGTTAAAACCCTGCCTATAGGGGACATTTAACTGCCTATACATGCCTATGGGGGACATATACCTGCCTATTCAGGACATTAAACTGCCTATATCTGCCTATGAGGGATCTTAAACTGCCTATATCTGCCTATGGAGGACACTAAACTGCCTGTACCTTCCTATGGGGGACATATACCTGCCTATTTGGGACATTTAACTGCCTATACCTGATTATGGGAGAGATTTAACTGCTTATACCTGCCTATGGGGGACATTTACGTGAAGAACATCCGTGCAGAGATAAACTGCTACGCTTCGGACATTTATAGTCCACGGGCAGTCAGCAAGTAGTTAATGCTGCATGGTGAAAGCACAGTTTTAGCATGAAAACAAACAATAGGAGAATTGTTGTGTTTTTTCATGCCTTCTCAGGTAGAGTTCATAAAAGTTAATCAATGTACCTCAAAATAGTTTCTTTGGAAGGGCAACTCATTTCACAAAAACAACTAATTTATAATGAAAAACTATAAAGCAGATGTGAACAGCACTTTAATCAGGTTTCTGTCAGGTATCAGCAGTGTTGGACTGGGCTAACTAAGGCCCGCAGATGCAGTTGATTCTAGGGGCCCACCAGCCGAGCTGTTTCTGGGCCCACTGGTGGAGTTTATTTTAGGGACCCACCATACAGCTACTGCAAGTGACTGTAAATGCCTCTTATACACTGCCTCTCTTTCTAGGCTTTGCTGCCTCTCCTGAGGATGCGTATGTAATTAAAAATCAACTCCAGGTCTGCCATGCTCAGGGGCCCGCCGGGGATTTCCTCTATTCCCCCGTGGGCCACTCCAAACCTTGGTATCAGTTTCTTTTTCTGGATACACTGTTCTAACATTCTACATTACTGATGATCAAAAACCAACTGAATCTTGAAAGAAAACAAACTAAAACATTATGCAAGAATTAATCTTTAATGTGGGAGTAAGGGGGAATTCTACATCCCATTCTGTTTAACCTTAGATTAGATAAGTCACATGCCTCAAATTCCACGCAGAATCCATGTCAATAAATAAGATGCAGATTAGACCCACTGAATGGGGCTATTTCACATCTGAATTTGGCACAAAAAGTGTATACCTACAGAAAATTGAGCACACAGTCCACAAAAATACATTTGCCCTATTAGCCCCGATGACTCCACTGCAGTATTTGATGGGATATCAAACGTATATCAATGATATACCCCCAAAATATGATGTGTATAGGGGCCTAGCAGTCTAGAGCTTACCAAACTTTTCAATTGAGGCCTCACCAGCCATGTCAAAATAAAAATTGTTAAATTTATCTTTCACTCATCTTCTAAATCAAATATGTCATTCAAATAAGTGTAAAATAGTAAATTATATGAAATTATATGGCTAAGCTAGAGAAAGACCTGTGCACCAAATGATAAGTGTAACTCAGG
>JAODAL010000896.1:120000-263493 GCA_025379985.1 Phyllomedusa bahiana
ACAGTATATACACAAATCCATACACAGTATGTATATACACACACATACACAGTCTATATACACACATCCAGTATACACACACGTACACAGTATATACACACATAAACAGTATATACACACATCCATAATATATACACAGTATATACATACACAGTATATACACATACATACACAGCATAGACACACACATCCATAGTATATACACACAGTATAGACACACACATCCATAGTATATACACAGGATAGACACATACATACACATGATAGATACAGATACATACACAGGATAGATACATGCATACATACACAGGATAGATACAGACACATACACAGGATAGATACAGACACATACACAGGATAGATACAGACACATACACAGGATAGATACAGACACATACACAGGATACACACATACATACACAGGATACAGATACACACTTACTTTACATACTATGTGAAAACAAACAGCCCTCCTCCTCCTGCTGCTGCTGTACTTCCTCCCAGGCCCCCCTCTTCCCATGTGACGGGATCCCCTTCTTCCCATGTGACCGGGCCCCATCTCTCTCCACAGGCAGCCAGTGATGCTGCCTGAGTATTCATCCTGTGGAGCCTCTGCAGGGTGTCAGCAGCGTAGCGGCGGCCTGTGAGGCTCTGATGCTTAGAGCTTGGTAAATAGAACACACCTCGGGCCTGTTTTTTTTACCAAACTTCTGAAACAAGGGGGCCCCCTTGTCGCACATCTCCCCCATACAGTATTACCACCTGTACTACTCTAACGATGCCCCTGTGTGTATATATGTATATATGCATGTTGCATGTTGTTCTCACTATCTGACATGAAATCAGAATGAACCTTACCTGTTTAAGGTCAATTATGATTACCAAAATTATTTATATTTGCCAAATGCTAGAATAATGAGAGAGAGAATTTTTTAAGGCATTTTTATTAATTTCCGTGAAGTCAAAAGTTTACATACACTAGGATTACTATTAGAGATGGGCAAATTGATTCTAACGAAGTGGACTTCATTTAGAATTTCAGGAAAACTTCGGTTCTGAACGAAGTCGAAGTTTGGGGGACTTCGGGTGAACGAAGTGTGCTTTTCATTGATAAAATGGCTGCGAGCACATGGCGCTACATGGGGCAAAGCACTCTGGGAGGAAGAAGGGCATAGCCTGCATGACATGTGCAGAGATGAAGCCAATCAGAGACCGGCGGGATTCTGTGACGTCACCGCACTATATAAGTCCAGGCGCGACGCTGGGAGCTCATACCGCTCTCACTGTACTGATCAGGGAAGGTGCTGCCGCGGCTGATTGTTACTGAAGAACTGATTTTTATACAGCGATTTTTGTGGGGTGTCTCAGCTTGTCTCAGAGACTGCTTCTCTTAACGTTCTATTTCTGATTTTTTGGGGTATTGGATCTGAAATCCAGTGTGTGTCCACTGCAGCTGCATATACATTTAAATCCTATCTGCTCACAGCACATTGAATATCCAAGGGGGATCTAAGCCAGTTCCTGTTGTACTCATTTAAAGAAACAGCGTTTTTACAATACAAATACCACTTCATTTTTGGCTGCTCAATTCTTTGGCGCAATTTACATCCAGGGGTTAATTAAGCGTTGTTATTCAGCTGTGGTGACTCAAGAAACCATCATTTTCACCGCCAAAATATATACATTTTTCCTAAAGCCTAATTCACAAGCAAAGGTTAATTACAATTTTATCTCTTGTTGTGTGGCGTAAAAAACACCGCATTGTAACACGCTACAAAGCTAGTAGTTTGTGGTGGATCAATTCTTTGGCGCAATTTACATCCAGGGGTTAATTAAGTTTTGTTATTCAGCTGTGGTGACTCCAAGAAACCATCATTTTCAACGCCAAAATATATACATTTTTCCTAAAGCCTAATTCACAAGCAAAGGTTAATTACAATTTTATCTCTTGTTGTGTGGCGTAAAAAAACACCACATTGTAACACGCTACAAAGCTAGTAGTTTGTGGTGGATCAATTCTTTGGCGCAATTTACATCCAGGGGTTAATTATGCGTTGTTCTTCAGCTGTGGTGACTCCAAGAAACCATCATTTTCACCGCCAAAATATATACATTTTTCCTAAAGCCTAATTCACAAGCAAAGGTTAATTACAATTTTATCTCTTGTTGTGTGGCGTAAAAAACACCACATTGTAACACGCTACAAAGCTAGTAGTTTGTGGTGGCTCAATTCTTTGGCGCAATTTACATCCAAGGGTTAACTAAGTATTTTTCTGCAGTTGCACTCAGTAAAAGAAACTTTCTTTTTCACCGCCACAGAAGAAATTCTGTAGCATAATTCATATCCGAAGGTTAATTAAGCCTTTACATTCAGTAAAATACACAGAGTTTTTAAACGGCACATACAAGTCAATTTTTCCTGGCCATTTGTGGAGCGCAATTTATATCCAAGGGTTACCCAAGCTTCTTAGTGGGTTCATTTGGAGTCAAATACAGGGTGTGTATTTATCATATACAGATATCTTCATCAAACAGTGTCTGTACATTTTAGAACAAACAGTATGTCAGACAGAGAGGTGGCAGGCTCTGCACCTGCAAGTGGCAGTGGCACAAACATTCCTGGAACAGGCCCAGGTCGCAGCACAGCAAGGGGACGTCGCAGCAGGGGTCACTCGGTGATGCCAGAACTGCTGCTGTCATCTAGCGGCCGTGTGTTGTTCAGCATCCCAAGGGTTCTTGATGACATCTGACAACCCCAGCCAAGAGTCGGTGGGAACGTCAGACACAACCCTTAGTTGGCATGGCCCAGGAGCGGGTCAGCGGCCCTCACCTGTCCTCAACCCGCCTCTGTCCCATCCGGTTCCCTCAGCCAGAGATCTACTATGTGGTCTGGGCTCAGCGCCACTATATAGCGAGGATGAACAATTGGAGGAGGGCAGTCAGCAGCTACTTGGCAGCGAAGAAATGGGGCCAATATCCCCTGCTTCTTGCAGTAGGCGGCAAAGTATAGATGTTGAGAGTGGCATGGGAGGTCATGTTGTGAGGGGTCAGCCTCTGCATACCAAGACCGGTGATGAGGACAGCAGTGACGATGAAACACAAATAGATGATGATGTAGCCGACCGCACTTGGGAGCCGGGTGAAGCAAGGGCTTCATCATCGTCAGGAGAAGAGGGCATCAGCTTGCGCGTCAGGCAGCGGCGCAGCCAGCAAGTGGGTCGTGTGGCCGTGAGTCAGCAGGATAGCAGCAGTGTGAGGTCGGGAGCCAAGCGGCCACGGGGTAAAAAACCCGCTTCGCAGGTCCAAGAAAGTAGCGGCACAGGGGCTCAGCGAGGCAGCGGCGGCAGTAGTCACTCAGTGCGGAGCATTGGCGGTAAAATCTGATACTCGGCGGTGTGGCAGTTCTTTGCTAAGACACCGGAGGAGCCGAATATGGGTATATGTAGAATCTGTAAGCAGAAAGTGAAGCGTGGCCAGGGAGCTAACGTTGGCACCACAGCCCTGCGTCAACACATGCAGCGTCACCATCCGGTGGCCTGGGAGAAACGTGGCTCAGATGTGGTGGTCCATCCTGCCGCCGCAGCAGCAGCGCCCAGTGGCACGCATGCCATTGCAACCAGTCAAGGCTCCACCACCTCTGCAGAAGGGAGCTGTTTCTCTTTGACATCATCTCCCGGTCCAGATGCTCCTGCTCCTCGCTACTCATGGCGCCAGCAGTCGTTCAGCGAGGCGATTGCAAAGAGACAACAGTATGCGTCCAACCATCCTAAGGTGCAGAAGCTGACCGTACTCCTATCCAAGTTGTTGGTGCTGCAGTCCCTCCCTTTCCAAATGGTGGACTCTGCACCGTTCAGAGAACTAATGGCTTGTGCCGAGCCGAGATGGAGAGTTCCAAGCCGTAATTTCTTTTCCAAAAAGGCAGTACCATCACTTCATAAATATGTAGAACAGAAGGTGGGCCAGTCCTTGAGCTTATCGGTTTGTTCCAAGGTGCACGGCAGCGCGGACGTCTGGAGTTGTAACTACGGTCAGGGCCAGTACATGTCCTTTACGGCCCACTGGGTGAATGTGCTTCCGGCCCAGGCACACCAACAACTTGGACAGGAGACGGCGCTTTCTCCTCCACGTTGTCAAACTGCGGCTCCTGCGCCAATGTCCGCCTCCTCCTCCTCCACCACCACCACCATCTCAGCCTCCACAAGTACTGCTCCATCATACCACATGTGTAGGGCACAGCGGTGTCACGCAGTTCTACACCTGGCTTGCCTTGGCAAATGAAGTCACACAGGGGAGGAACTGCTCCGCGTCATGCAGCAAGAAATCGATGTGTGGCTTTCTCCGCGCCAACTGCAAATCGGAACCATGGTGACGGACAATGGGAGGAACATGGTGTCAGTGCTTCACCGAGGAGGGATGGTCCATGCACCCTGCATGGCGCACGTGTTCAATCTGGTTGTGAAAAGTTTCCTGAAGTCTTCCACCGATCTTCAGAAGATTCTGAAAATGGCCAGGAAACTGTGCATGCACTTCATCCATTCCTACAAAGCCAGGAACACCCTCATCGAGTTGCAGCGGCAGAACGGCCTCCCCCAACACACTCTGATATGCGATGTTTCCACCCGTTGGAATTCCAGCCTGCACATGTTGGACCGACTGTATGAACAGAGAAAGGCCATTTTGATGATCCAGGAGGACAGGAGTACTCCCCCTGTGTAACTTTGATGTCAGCCAGTGGCAGCTCATGCGTGACACCTGACGTTTGTTGAGGCCATTCGAGGAGGCCACATTATTTGTCAGTCGCCAGGACTACGGGATGAATAACGTCATTCCACTGCTTCATGTCCTGGAACAGATGCTGAAAAATCTGTCTGGGCAGGGGACTGGAGACGTGGCGACTACATCTCGCGGCCACATGAGTCCGGTGGGGACTGAAATGGAGGAGGAGGACATTGGAGCAGAAGCATTGTCTGGTGAAATGAGTGGATTTTCTACCCAGGTGACAAGAGAGGAGGAGCAGGAGCAGCTGGAGGAGGTAGATGGAGATGAGGAAGACGAGGCAGATGACCCGCAAGCACCGTGGCAGTATACAGTGGAGATGGAGGCAGGGAGCCCCTCGGAGTCACTTGTGCAGATGGCCCGTAGCATGCTGATTTGCCTGGCTAGTGACAGCCGAATAGTCAGCATCCGGCAGAGGGATGACTTCTGGCTCTCCACCCTATTGGACCCTCGCTACCGGTCCAAAATGGGAGCCTTTTTCCCAGCTATTGAGAGGGAGGACAAACTCAAATACTATAGGGAAATCCTCCGTAGTCAGTTGGCCGCTGCCTATGTGCTGCATCGTCCCTCCTCTGACAGGTCTGACCGGGGGGTTCTTCAGCACTCACGTACTACTGCCGCGGCTGCCAGGGGAAGAGGGGGGGGTCGGAGCAGTACCAGCTCCATCAGCAGCAACCTAAGTCTAGAGTCACTGATGAGCAGCTTCCTTCACCCGCCTAGTGAGGAGGGCAGTCACCAGCAGCAGCAGGACATGGAGCAGACCCTGAACCAACAGGTGGTAGCCTACTTCGACAGCACTCTGCCACCCCAGTTAGAAGATCCGCTTGACTACTAGGCAGCCAAACTGGATGTGTGGCCGCAACTTGCCGAGTTTGCAGTGGAGAAGCTGTCCTGCCCGGCCAGTAGTGTGGCATCAGAGCGGGAGTTCAGTGCGGCGGGGGCCATCATTACCCCAAGGAGAACCCGCTTGTCCACGGGAAATGTGGAACGACTGACCTTTGTCAAGATGAATCAGGCGTGGATCGGCCAGGATTTCCACACACCAATTCCTTAGGCGTCAGACTACATCAGCCATGACGCCTCACCCAAACTGTGAGAAATTAGTCTGGGTTCAAACTACCTGCCTCAGCCACTATTCTGATGCCGCCACCCGCCTGATGCCACACATCTGCTGCCAGTTTCTCCATCTGCCACCAACCATCTTTACCAGGGACTGGTATTGCCACCCACCTCCACACTCTGTCATTGTGCCACTGTCTGACCTCATGCTGCTGCTGTGGCTGCTGCCGTGACCTCCACACTGTGTCATTGTGCCACACTCTGTGGCCCTCTCCGGTTTTTTCCCCCCCCAGAATGTCATTGTGCCACTGTCTGACCTCATGCTGCTGCTGTGGCTGCTGCCGTGACCTCCACACTGTGTCATTGTCCCACTCTGTGGCCTACTCCTGTTTTTGCCACCTCCAGAATGTCATTGTGCCACTGTCTGACCTCATGCTGCTGCTGTGGCTGCTGCCGTTACCTACACACTGTGTCATTGTGCCACTGTCTGACCTCATGCTGCTGCCGTGACCTACACACTGTGTCATTGTCCCACTCTGTGGCCTATTCCTGTTTTTGCCACCTCCAGAATGTCATTGTGCCACTGTCTGACCTCATGCTGCTGCTGTGGCTGCTGCCGTGACTACACCTTCATGTCCACTCTGACTAACTGCTGTTCATTGCCGTGCCACAACTGTCATTGTGCCACTTCTGACCTCATGTCTGCTGTGGCTGCTGCTGTGACCTACACACTCTGTCATTGTGCCACTGTCTGACCTCATGCTGCTGCTGTGGCTGCTGCCGTGACCTCCACACTGTGTCATTGTCCCACTCTGTGGCCTACTCCTGTTTTTGCCACCTCCAGAATGTCATTGTGCCACTGTCTGACCTCATGCTGCTGCTGTGGCTGCTGCCGTGACCTACACATTGTGTCATTGTGCTCACTGTCTGGCACCTCATGCATGCTGCTGTGGCTGCTGCCGTGACCTACACACTCTGTCATTGTGCCACTCTGTGGTCCTACTCCGTTTTGCCACCTCCAGAATGTCATTGTGCCACTGCTGACCTCATGCTGCTGCTGTGGCTGCTCCGTGACCTCACACTGTGTCATTGTCCACTCTACCTCTTGTGAATACTCCGGTTTGACACCTCGAATGTCATTGTCCACTGTCTGACCTCATGCTGCTGTGGCTGCCGCCGTCACCTCCACTCTCTGTCATTGTGCCACTCAGTGGCCTACTACTGTTTTGCCACCTCCAGAATGTCATTGTGTCACTGTCTGACCTCATGCTTCTGCTGCCGTGACCTACACACTGTGTCATTGTGCCACTGTCTGACCTCATGCTGCTGCTGTGACTGCTGCTGTGACCTACACACTCTGTCATTGTGCCACTGTCTGACCTCATGCTGCTGCTGTGGCTGCTGCTGTGACCTACACACTCTGTCATTGTGCCACTGTCTGACCTCATGCTGCTGCTGTGGCTGCTGCTGTGACCTACACACTCTGTCATTGTGCCACTGCCTGACCTCATGCTGCTGCTGTGGCTGCTGCCGTGACCTCCACACTGTGTCATTGTCCCACTCTGTGGCCTACTCCTGTTTTTGCCACCTCCAGAATGTGATTGTGCCACTGTCTGACCTCATGCTGCTGCCGTGGCTGCTGCAGTGACCTACACATTCTGTCATTGCGCCACTCTGTGGCCTATTCCTGTTTTTGCCACCTCCAGAATGTCATTGTGCCACTGTCTGTCCTCATGCTGCTGGTGCCGTGCCTTCCACACTGTCATTGTGCCACTCAGTGGCCTACTACTGTTTTGCCACTTCCAGAATGTCATTGTGCCACTGTCTGACCTCATGCAGCTGCTGCCGTGACCTACACACTGTGTCATTGTGCCACTGTCTGACCTCTTGATGCTGCCGCCGTGACCTACACACTGTGTCATTGTGCCACTGTCTGACATCATGCTGCTGCTGTGGCTGCTGCCGTGACCTACACACTGTGTCATTGTGCCACAGTCTGACCTCATGCTGCTGCTGTGGCTGCTGCTGTGACCTACACACTCTTTTATTGTGCCACTGTCTCACCTCCTGCTGCTGGTGTGGCTGCTGTGCCCTACTCACTGTGTCATTGTGCCACTGCCTGACCTCATGCTGCTGCTGCCGTGACTTCCACACTGTGTCATTGTGCCACTCTGTGGCCTATTCCTGTTTTTGCCACCTCCAGAATGTCATTGTGCCACTGTCTGACCTCATGCTGCTGTGGCTGCCGCCGTCACCTCCACACTCTGTCACTAATGTTGCCACCTGAGCTCTCAGCTTGTTTTTTTCCAGCTTTCTCTGGCATGACTTCATCAGGCAACATTCCCGCTTCAGTTTTTTGGACAGTTTTGCCCTCTTGAGTGCCCAGGGAATTTTATAGTGAAGTGATTCTAAGAGCGGCGGCAGTCATCTGCGTGTCTTACTAAAACACAACATTGTATGAAGACCAAACCAACCTCCCTCTGCATATGTAAGCATGGCACAACATTCTACAGCCCTGCAGGCTCTGTGCAGCCTGGAAATAGCTGTTTTTTTTAACGTGATTCGTCCCGAAGTAATTCGGAACAAAGTTATTTTTTTGCCGAGAAATCCGGCGAAGTGAACGAACCGAATTTCGGGAAATTCGCCTATCTCTAATTACTATGCCTTTAAACGATGTGGGACAGCACTTATCATGATGCCATATCTTTGGAAGCTTCTGATAGGTTTATTGGCAACATCTGAGTTAATTAGAGATACACCTGTGGATGTATTTTTTTTATGCACACTAGAAACACAATGCTTCTGTGTGCATCATGATGGAAAAGTTTAACGAAATCAGCCAAGAAATGAGGAAGAGAATTGGGGACTTGCACAAGTCTGGGTCATCCTTGGGTGCAATTTCCAGATACCTGAATGTGTGTCGTTCATCTGTGCAAACAATTATATGCCAGTAAAACAAGATGGGAATATCCAGCCATCATACCACTCAGGAAGGAGACGGGTTCTTTGTCTCAGAGATGAAAGTGCTTTGGTCCCGCATGTGCATATCAACCCAAGAACAAAAGCAAAAGAACCTGTGAAGATGCTGGTGGAACCTGGTAAGATTGTGTCATTATCCACAGTGAAACGAGTACTGTATCAACAAGGGCTGAAAGGCCACTCTGCCAGGATGAAACCATTACTCCAAAAGAAACATGTAAAAGCCAGATTAATGTTTGCAAATGCACACAGGAACAAAGACCTATATTTTTGGAGACATATCATGTGGTCTGACGAAACTAAAATTTAACTGTTTGGCCATAAAGACCATTGTTATGTTTGGATGAAAAAAGGAGAAACTTGGAAGCATAAGAACACCCTCCCAACTATGAAACACAGGGGTGGCGGCATCATGTTGTTGTTTTTTTTTTTTGCTGTAGGAGGAACTGGTCAACTTCACAAAATAGATGGCATCATGAGGAAAGAAGATTATGTGGCAATACTGAAGCAACATCTCAAGACATCAGCAAGGAAGTTAAAGCTTGGGTGGAAATGGGTCCTCCAAATGGACATTGACTGGTTACAAAGTGGCTTAAGGATAACTGAGTCAATGTTTTGGAGTGGTCATCACAAATCCCTGATCTCAATCCTATTGAAAATTTATGGGCATGGCTGAAAAGGCAGGTGCAAGCAAGGCGACCTACAAACATGGCTCAGTTACAACAGCACTGTCAGGAGGAATGGACCAAAATTCCTACCAACTAGTGTGAGAAGCTTGTGGAAGCATATCCAAAATTTTTGACCCAAGCCATACATTTTAAGGGCAATGCTACCAAATACAAATGAAATGTATGGAAACTTTTGGCTTTGTAGTCTGGCATTTGGCAAATATAAATAATTTTGGTAAGATTTAAATAGTCCTCCTAATCATGCTGTTCACATTTTGACATAATGAAACCAAGACAACACCTTACAATTGATCCACAGTACCTCACCATTGTGAGGCTTCAAGCAGGATGTCAGACAGAAGTGGCAATTGAGCTTGGAGTGTCACAGAATGTCATCAGCAGGTTGCAACAGAGATACATAGAGACTTGAAAAGTCACAGAGAGGCAAAGAAGTGGACATCCTTTGGCTACATCACACACTGATGACTGTTTCATTGTAAATTATGCTGTGCGGAACCAGACGATGAATGCCACACAACTCCAGACACGTTTATGGAAGGTGAGAGGCAACCAACTACATATACTTACTGCATCTAGTTATTACTTACACTTAAAGTGCTGTCTTCATATACCCTAATAGCAAATTCGGAGTTAATAGAGGGGTGCTAGCTGCTCAGGATCCTAATCTCATCAATCCTGGGGTTAAGTGGTGATAAGCAATCATTATGTAGAAGAGAAAGAAAGCTCGCAGTTTTAGGTAAGTGAGTTGGTCATCGTTTAGAAGGGAGCATCGTTTAGAAGGTTAATTCCAGGGAATGGAGAGTATTTCTTTGGAAGAGGTAATAAGTATGAAGAGCTACGAAAAGTCTGAGAAGGTGTGATGAGGTCGTATGGAGAATATGGTGAAGTATAGCAGCTAAAATGTTTTTCTCATGTTAACAGAACGCCAGTGAAGAGACTGTCAGATAAGGGCAACAGAAAAGAATATTTAGATGGACACATACTGTTTGTAAAAAAGAATGGATGACCACCAGGTGTCAAAAATAAAATATACACTATGGCATATAGACACTTACTCAAAGTATGTGAAAGATAAAGTCACAACATGTCCAGGTAAGACTCTGATCTGCCATACACAGTAGGCATTATTAGGATACCGTTCAGGAAAAAAAGGGCTGGTAAATACTCCAGATGTTCCATTTAAAACTCCTCCACATGTATAGTTAGGTGCTACAACAAAAGCAAGCATATGTGAAGTATTCCTACTTGACCAGTCTCAACACAGGAAAGTAAAAATACAATTCTGTTACTCACCAGTTGTCACCCAAGGGTTAGGTGAAGTACCTTGTAAGTAAAAAAGAGACAAAAGTAACTAGAAGAAAGTGAACTATAAGGACAAATACCAGTCAAAGGAAGAAACCAATATCAATACCAATAGTCAAATGACCACATGATAGTTAAATTACAAAAAAATATTCAATTGCATATACTGTACTCACTGCATCTACTTAAAATTACTTATTTCACTAAAAGTGTTGCCTTCATATACTCTATTAGGAATTTTGGAGTTAATAGAGGGTTGACAGCTCTTCCGGATCTTAATCTCATCAATCTGGAGGCCCTGATTTGTCCTTTATTATACAGATATCCACTAATGTAAGTGTTGCTTTATAATGCTTCATTTACTTTGCGGTGGGGCTGCATGAAAAGTGATCACTTACTTTCAGATATCCCTACAAATTGCTGCTTGTCACTGGAGAATTAGTGCACACATCATCATACGTTTATTGACTTCCAACCATTCTAAAAAGTAGGGATTGTGGAGATCCTGCTTTATAAAATATGTCTAATCAATGCACTATGCATTGTTGATTTAGTTAATAATCAAATATGACATTAAGCAGATTTTATAGATTCTAGACTTATTGTTTATAGAAACTAATATCAGAATATATACAATTGAGTTTATACACAGCCAACATTAGGACAGGAGTTCTCAAAGCTAGTTCTAAGAAGAACTAAGCGGTGGACTGAAACCAAAACACAAATCCTTCAGCTGTGAAACAGGTACAGTAAAATAAATTCAATCTAAAATCAGATTATACAAAATCATAAAATGTGATCATTCAGCATTTATTTATGGGAAAAATGCTAAAGTGTTCAGCCTGTTTCTCCTTCAGCCCTCAGTGGCTTAAGTGGTTATGTACCATTCCCTTGAAATCACCATGTGTCATTCACTTCCTGAAACTTCCTGGAATACCATGTGATTGTTGAAGCCAGTGGTCACTGCAGCTTTTAAGAGCTGACCACAGAAGAGAAAGTAAATGTAGACCAGCGAAAATCACTGGCAGCTTTATCACTTGAAGTGTGGTGAGTGCAGAAGTGGGTAAAATGTTTTATTTTATTTTTAAATATGTAACCTATTTTTACTTTTTATTTAAGATGGTCAGCCCTATTAAGTACGAACATCTTAGAAAGGTCATTTTATTTAGTACTGTTTTCTTAATGCCTGATGATCGCTAATAGGTTATAACCTGGTAACTAACATATTACATTAATTCTTAATTAAAAGACAGACTCAAAACTTGAAAGGCATCCTATAAAGGTCACTCTTGAAAATTTTGCCAGTTATTTCTGCATTTGCTTTTTTTTTTTTTTTTAAAGCAAGCTACTGCTAGTCTTACCTATGTTGCAGCCAGAATACCTATATGTTGCAGGCAGAATATAGTGGGGTATATTTCTATACCAGATACCTAATAATAATCTTTCAGAGGATAAATCTTCTAATAATTATTTATGTCCCCTCAATTTATCTTTTGTCCAGGTTGACCATACAGTGGGGAAAATAAGTATTTGATAAACTGGCCATTTTGCAAGTTTTCCCACCTAGAAAGAATGGAAAGGTCTGTAATTTTTATCATAGCTACCTTTCAACTGTAAGAGACAGAATCTAATTGATTTGCGTTATACTGCATGAAGTATTTTATCACCAACCAGCAAGAATTCTGGGTCTAACATACCTGTTTGTTTTTCTTTTAGAAACCCTCCTACTTTCAGTACCTGTATTAATTGTACCTGTTTAAACTCATCACCTGTATAAAAGACATCTGTCTACACAATCAATCAATCACACCCCAACCTCTCCACTATGGCCAAGACCAAAGTGCTTTCTATGGACATCATGGTCAAAATTGTTGACCTGCACAAAGCTAGGGTCGGCTACTGGACAATAGGCAAGCAGTTTGCTGAAAAGGCAACAGCTGTTGGCGCAATTATTACCAGATGAAAGAAACACAAGATAACAGTCAATCTTCCTTGGTCTGGGGCTCCATGCAAGATCTTACCTTTTGGGGTCAGGAATCTGCCAAGAACTTCACGGGAGGACCTGGTTAATGACCTGAATAGAGCTGGGACCATAGTCTCTGCATTCATGGATTAAAATCCTGCAGAGTAAGCAAGATCCCCCTGCTCATGCCAGCACATGTCCAGCTCATTTGAAGTTTGCCAATGACCATTTGGATGATTCAGAGAAGGGAAAATATCCTGTGGTTAGATGAAACCAAAATACAACCTTTTGGAATCAACTCCATTCACTTGGAGGAAGAAGACAAATGAGTACAACCTCAAGAACACCATCCCTATCATGAAGCATGGGTTGGAAAAATCATTCTTTGGGGGTGCTGTTCTGCCAAAGGGACAGGACGACTGTACCATATTGAAGAGAGGAGGGATAGGGCCATGTTTTGCATGATTTTGGCCAATAACCTCCTTCCCTAAGTACGAGCAGAGCAGACGGGTCATGGCTGGGTTTTCTAGCATGAAAATAACTTGAATCACACAGCCAGGGCAACTAAGGAGTGACTCCATTAGAAGATTCCAAGGTCCTGGAGTGGCCTAGCGAGTCTCCAGACCTGAGCCCAATTGAAAATCTTTTTAGGGAGCTGAAACTCAATGTAGCACAGCGACAGCCCCGAAACTTGAAAGATCTGGAGAAGATCTGTATGGAGGAGTAGGCCAAAATCCCTGCTGTAGTGTGTGCAAACTTGGAGGACTTCTTAAAGAAAAAGTAAGAGGTCTGTGAGAGCCAGAGTTCTTGCTGGTTGGTAGATGACCAAATACTTATTTCATGCAATAAAATGAAAATTAATTATTTAAAAGTCATACAATGTGATTTTCTGTTTTTTTTTCTTTTATTCTTATAGCTGAAGAGTACCTACAATAAAAATTACAGACCTCTCCATTCTTTGTAGGTGGAATAATTTGCAAAATCGCCAGTCTTATTTTCCCCACTGTATATCACAATATATAAGATGTCATTAAGTGTAACATATCTATAATGTGATTATTTTGTCAATAGAATCTCTCAAAAACCATGAACAGCTTTTCTTACTTGGATTCATGTTACCTGGAGCAGTGGTAGGATGACCTGCAGAAATAAAAATGAAGGCCATTTAGAATAAAAATCATTAAAACTGTGATATTTCTGCCTTCCATGTTTCTCATTTTATTTACATGACCTTCTGGTCAAAATAAGGATCTTTTAGTGGACTCAGTCTCCTAACAACGAGTGAAAAAGAGTCACAACAAATTCAAAAGGGACTAGCACAAGCAATCCCACTTACTGAAGCAAGCTACTATATTTTTGAGCATGGCAACTATATTTGAAATGCAATACACAGTAAAATTAACACTTGCATAAAGTATTATGGTACAAGTTCAAACTTAGTAAGTTTTACAAAATTGTTTTTAAAAAATACAGTTGCATAGTTTGTAAGGCTGAAAAAAGAAAGAGGTCCATCCAGTTCAGCCTTTTGTCTTAAAGCGTTTTTGGCCTACAGAGGAAGATAAAAAAAAAGAAAAAGGTAGAAGCCAATTGTCGATTGGCTATCGGAATAAATCTCTGGATCTTATGGATATTGTAGTCCACCCATTTCTTTTATTATTTTCATTGCCCACCTTTAAACCAGCTTAAGTTTTGCAATAGAACCATATTTACCAACATTCACAATTTTTCTTAAAGACTCCATCAAACCACGTTGCAAAAGGATGTTAATGTACTCCAGCTCAAAAATGGTGTTTTGGGGTGCATATCTGGAAGTTTAGTTAAATATTTCATGTTGTGTTCTCAAATCTTGGAAAGTATGCACAAAACTACCACTGTGTTTTACCACCTCAACCTCCTATGTCTCTTTTCTTTTTTTAAAAAATTTACTTCACCTTACATGGTAGCATTGAAAAAAAGACATATGTTCATCAAATCTAACCAAGGGTGGTTGAGAAGATGTGTATGAAGGCAGAAGGATAAGCAATTTTAAAACTATGCTTTCCTCTATTGATCCAGGAAATGGAACAAATAATGTATGAACCAATCTGCCCTAAAAGGAATATTTCACACCTGATCTTAAATCACAATCAGAGTGGGTCTACACATCCTAACAAGAATTTTATACAGCTAAATAAGTAGTAAGGTGTTGTAAGTAACTAAGCCTTTTTGAAGCCCTCAACTTTTCCTACAGTGAGCAACTCCTGAGGCAGCTATTCCACGGATACACATATCTTAAGGTAAAGAAGGCTTGTCACCTTTGAAAATTGAAACTTTTTTCTCTAGACTGAGTAAGTACCTCCTTGTCTTTCGAGAGTGTTTTATAGAAATAGCTTTTTACCAAAACTTTTGTAGGGGCAACTTATTTAAAGCAAGTTACTATATTTTGGAGCATGGTCACTAACGCGTAAAATGTATTTAACATGCCAGGAGACAAGACATCAAAAAAGTGGTCTTCATCTTAGTTGCTTTCAATTGTATTTACTGTACACAAATTACTCATTGGTTCACAAGCACAAATTTCCTATGGAGCTAGGCCTAAAATGTAACATAAAATTTGCTACATAAATTTACATTTTGCATCTGTAAATTTTTTGTTTGTGTGTCTAGTCTGTCCTGGTGTAGAGAACATCATAGTTTATCTGTTCTGAAAATCTGGCATAAAATTTGGGGCTCGCTTGAGAAACTTCCACAAACTGAGAATTGATAACTAATGACGTAACTCTGGAAAACATTGTGGCAAGTTGAATTTAAATATGGTGTGAGTACCTGTGCTATTTTACACACCAGGTTTAAAGGTTTATGTTATGGTTTATATACAGTAAATGTGTCGCTTTGTGTTTTCATTATCCTGCCTACTCTATAGTGTTACATAGTTAATAATGTGAGTAAAATAATTAACAGAGCTGAAGCTAATCTCTGACATGCTTATATAAAAATTCATGAATCAAACTAGAGATGATAAAGTCCTAAATAATTAAAAATATGTCCTAATCAATGTTCGGTGCTTTCTTCGTTCTGTTGATAACCAAACATAGCACAATAAATTGTAGAAGATTAATAGATATGCTTCTAGAACCTATTAGATAAATAAAATAGGGTTCCTCAAAAATTTTTATTTGGGGCCTTATCAGCAAGAACATGGTACTTCACCAGTGATGTCCTTCGCAGATTGAGAACAGTGTTATAAGGGACAAAACAAAGTGGAATCTATTTCTAGTCAACATATGGTCCACATTTACTACCAAAGTCCTAAAAGTTAGACGTAAACTTAGGCAGTTTAAAAATGCACCAGATTTATCACAGTGACTCATTCTGATTCATAAAATTGTTGCAGCTTTAGACTCATCTACCATTTTAGAGCAGTTTTCTTTTGGCTTATTATCGGCCCCAAAATTTTGGAGCAATTGATGCAGTGTGTTTCACCATGGTCTGATGAAGCCACTCTCACTTTTTGCCTCATAATGGTAAATGAGAGCCAATGATTAATGATCACTAAACATTATAATTTTAATCAGGGGCAAATTATACAGTTGACTGAACTTCACAAAAAATTCAATTTTCTTTGAACATTCTATTCATTAGGAAGCCTGCAGACAGGATCTGTGTTGTGTATACTCTATATATTTATTTAGTGCCACGGTGCAATTTCTTTCCCTTTTTTTCATCCATCTATCTGTTTAGCTGCTGATATCTTTGTATTAGGGTGGTAATACCGGTCTGGGTTCCCAATCTTATGTGACTCCTTTGTGAGCAGTGCTAATTGCATGCTTTTCTTTACCTGGATCATATACAAATATATGTACACAGCCATGCATAAATATACCCAAGCAAAGATGCCACATCGTTACACCATGTATACAGGATATATGCTTATATTTATAAGAAGCAGAGTTGTACATGTAGTATATGTATATATACAGAATATGTGTTGTGTATGGTTATATAAACATATAATATATGTATTTGCTGTATGTGGTAGACCATGCTTTTGTGTATGGCACAGCAAGTATGTTCATTTGGAGAATAGAGCAAATGTCCAAATAAGGCTACATTTGCTTTATTATTCTCTATGGCTCTGCCTTGGTACATGTTGGGGAATCTAAAACATAATGGGAATGGCCTCTAAAATGTTTGTATGCACTCTAAGCATAGCAAATAGAAATGGCGTGATTAAAGGGGTTGTCTCACTATGAAGATCATAGTTGAAAATGTGGGGACCAAAAATCTAAGGATGTACGTCCTTGGTTACTATTGGCAAAGTGCTACGGTTTTAGAGAACAGGCTGGTTTACATGTGCTTAGCAACGGTGTTTGTTTACTGGTCAGGGAAGCATTCTGTCCTGCCGAGGTCGTGCACATGCAAAGGAAAGGCAGTTAAGAGAAGGGGCAGGGATGTGTGTATTGGCAGGCAAGGAGGAGAAGCAGTGAGAGGACATGCAGGGGGGTTGTGTGTATTGTATCCTCTTCACTGCTTCTCCTCCTTGCCTGCCAATACACACATCCCTGCCCCTCCTCTTAATTGCCTTTCCTTTGCATGTGCACGACCTGGGCAGGACAGAATGCTTCCCTGACCAGTAAACAAACACCGTTGCTAAGCACATGTAAACCAGCCCGTTCTCTAAAACCGTAGCACTTTGCCAATAGTAACCGAGGACGTACATCCTTAGATTTTTGGTCCCCACATTTTCAACTATAATCTTTGTAGTGAGACAACCCCTTTAAAGCATGGTATCAGTTAGCCACAAGTACCACATGTGACTCCCATGTTTCTTATTTGCTTGATTAGTGGCTGCACAAATTTGCTGGTCAACACCGACAAAACTGCATGGCCGTTATCAATACTTTTCATTATTAGGGCAGGAATACATGGAGTAGTCTCGGCTCAGTTACAGTGTGACTGCACAGAACCGCTGCAGCACCCTGCACCGGTAGTTTTAAATTAACTTTAAGAGTGGCCACATGAATTTTTAGATGAACACCCACAGAACTGCATGGCTATTAACGAGTCGTGAACAATCAACATTTATTGTTAATGGCTGTCTGTTTTTGCAGGTCTAAAGTCCATGTAGTGGCTCATTAAGTTAATTTAAAATCTCTGCAAATTCGTGCAGCCACTACTAAAGCAAATACAGAAAACTGTAGCACAACTGGTTCTCAGCTGCTTCGTAGAAGTGCCATGCATTTCTACCCTAAATCATTTTGTGAACATTTTGTTGTTTGTGGAACTTCAATACTATAATATACTTTCACATTGTAATACTGACCATATATTGATGAAAAGACTGCGAGAAAGCCATTGTGATGTACAATGTAGTCACTTCTGAACTCAATACCCATGATATTAGAGGAAGAGTAGTGAGTGATAAGTGTGGTATTTGTAAGACAAATTCTTGCTATTTCTGGAGAATATTGTGGAATCCCATCATATATAGTCACCCAGTCAAAGAGACAGTTTGGATGAGGTTCTATGCTGTTTAAGTAAAGGAAAAAGTAATTATAAATAGATCACAACAGGAAGAGTAACATATTAAAATTAGGCTTTATAAACAAATGGTTACTTGAACACAAGGTTAGTCAACAGACTAACTATCAACTAAAGTTTGTCTTTCAATTTGCTTATGCAATACACAGTATGAAAGCAGAACTCTGAGTGTACATTATTAACAACAGGAAATTGTTATGACTACTATTGTTGTTGTTGTTATTATTATATTATCAGTTCAGCTATGTGCATTTTATTTAGTCATAATGTACTGTCAAGAAAACCAGGGCCGTCTCTTCCATTGGGCCAGGTAGGCCAGTGCCCGGGGGCCCCCAAGCCCAGGGGGGCCCCTGGGGGCCCGGGTGACTGCCGTCCCTGCCCAATGAATTCACTCACCGCAGCCCGCCGGACACAGTCTTTCCGCCCTGCCTGCGCTTAGTTACTTGTCCCATGCTGCGCAGGCAGGGCGGTGCGGGCTGCGGAGGTCAGAGAGCAGCAGGGCGGCCCCTTGTTACGCTGCTCCTGCGCTTTACAGTTCATAGCGCAGGCCAGGGCGGCACCGCCTATCTTCACTGCGGTGCCGCCCTGCCTGCTCTTTGAACAGTAAAGCGCAGGCGCGGCAATTGAGCAGGGGCCCTGTGCGCCGGCCCCAGCTATCGTTGCTATGCCGCGCCTGCACTTTACTATTCACAGCCCAGGCAGGGCGGCGCCGCAGTGAAGATAGGTGGCGCCGCCCCGGCCTGCGCTGTGAACTGTAAAGCGACGGCGGGGCATCAATCAGGCAGCAGGTACTCCCACGGCCGGTGGGCAGTCTTCTCCATCACCCGCCGGGCCGCTGGGAAATGTAGTTTTGGTGTGGCAGCGCAGCCGCACAGTGGCCCTTAAGGGAACATTTTTAAAAAACGGTGCCGTCTCTTCACAGCAGCCGGGCACCACACAGCAGCAGCAGACAGGCACCAGGCCAGCCACAGCACGAGTTATGTCCCGCGTTGGGGGGGCAGTGACTTAATGTCACTGTCCCCCACCTGTATGACCATGTCATTGTCTTGTCCCCCACTCGTTTGGCCATGTCACAGTGAAATGGCCAAATGAGTGGGGGACAGTGACATGGTCATATGGGTGGGGGACAGTGACATGACTATCATGTAACATCTGCTTGTGGTCAGCCACCCATCCTGACCCGTGTCACTGTCCCCCAGAGTCTCTCTTATCATATAGTAATGGCCGGGACACATAGCAGTTACTATACGATAAGAGAGACTCTGGGGGACAGTGACATGTGTCAGGATGGCTGGCTGACCACAAGCAGATGTTACATAACATAATGTGTGCCCATCCTGTGCCTCCAGGCCAGTCCACGCAACTGCTCCTAAGTTATATAAATTGCTGCGTAGTCTGGTCTGGGGGCACAGAATGGCTGTACATGACCCATATAGCCCCTCCATCCTGTGCCTTCAGGCCAGTCCACACAGCAGCTCCTAAGTTATATAAATTGCTGCGTAGTCTGGTCTGGGGGCACAGGATGGCTGTCCATGACCCATATACCCCCTCCATCATGTGGCCAGCCATCCTGTGCCTCCAGGCCAGTCCACACAGCAGCTCCTAAGTTATATAAATTGCTGCATGGACTGGCCTGGGGGCACAGAATGGCTGTCTATGACCCATATAGCCCCTCCATCATGTGGCCAGCCATCCTGTGCCCCCAGGCCAGTCCACACAGCAGCTCCTAAGTCATATAAATTGCTGCGTAGTCTGGCCTGGGGGCACAGGATTGCTGGCCACATGATGGAGGTGATATATGGGTCATGGTCAGCCATCCAGTGCCACCAGGCCAGACCACCCCGCAAATTATATAAATTAGGAGCTGCTGCGTCGTCTGGCCTAGGGGCACAGGATGGCTGACTGACCACTTGATGAAGAGATTGTAAGTTTTGACTCATGATGTAAAAATATGATCTTATGTTTCCGAGCGGGGGCTGAAAAAGTGGGGTTGTGGTATGTTAGTTCTGCATAAAAATTATTAAAAAGTGTTTTTTTATTTTTCCATCTACATAGATATATGTTTGGGTTTTATGGGACAAAATGTTCTTTTTAATGGTACTATGAATCAAAAATAAAATTGTAAGTGGGGTGAAATGTGAAAAAAACGTACTTGTGGCATGTTTGTGAGGGATTTGGTTTCATGGTGTTCACTCTTTGGTTTAAATGGTGTGTCATGTGTATCCTGCAGGCTGATATATTTCTGAAGATACCAAATGTGTAGGGCTCTCATTGTGTTTTAATACTAAAAAAAAAAAATCTCTATTTTTTATTTGTGCTGAGGCACCATTTTCTGTGTCAGTAAATGTTATGTTTTCACACATATGGACCTGAGTTCGGAGACATTTTTTGCGGATTAAAGTGCACTTTTTATTACTCCAATTGTGGTATACATGCAGTCACTTTGACTTACAGTTGTTTGTGAATATGAAATTATTGAAAAAACACAATTTTGTTTTTTGAATTTTTTTTTATCTTCTACAATGTTCAGTGTATGTTATAAATGGTGTTATTTTTTCATAAATCGGACTCTTATGGATGTGTCGGTACCAATTATCTGTAAACTATTTTATTTTTTTATTTGTAAAATGGCAAAAGGGGGGTGTTTTGAACTTTTTATTGTTTTTTTTAAACTTTTTAACTTTTTTAGTTTTACACTTCTACTTGTAGTCGCCCTAGGATACTTGACCACTAGGAGACTCAATCGCTTGTACATTCTTCTGCATTGTATAGATAATGTAGAAAGGTGTACAAAGATGGCGCTTCTTGTAACAAAAATGTCCAACTATGGGAGAGATATTATTTATAAATGTTTTTTTCCCCACTGGACAATTCCTTTATAAGAGCTCTTAAGTAGTGATGGGGAGGTTCGGCAGCATGCTTCTTAGACTTTTTCGCCTGCAAATCTCTCTTGTTCGGCAATATTTGGAATGAGTAGAACCCAGCTCAGCACTATTGGCCTAACTAGACGATGAGGTCTCCTGGTTCCAACTGATCTGTTGGATTAATCTATTTAGCATTCCCAGCAAACTGTGTATGCAGCATTATTTTTAATATTTTCTAATTGCTACTTCGGTATTATTGGACTTATTTGTGGGGTTGCCCTTTTCAAGGACGTTACTGTATTAAGGGAAGATTGTAGGGTATCCACTATGTCTTCCATTTGTTTCAGTGATTTCATCAGATTTGAGGCAGAGTACCCACAGACACTCAAGTATCTCTGACGGCATCCACTTGCCTAGAATTTCAGCATTGAATTGTGGTAAGCCTCCATTTTAATTGCTTTTAGAGGGAATGTCTTCAATTTTATGTCACTTGATATCAGTAGCAGTCTATATATGTTGTATACAGTTTATATTGTACTTAAAAGGGATATGTTTTAGAGTGTTGGATCTTATCAGTGTTTTAATCATCTTCCCATGGTTTTTCCACGCATCTCCTGTTTCTTTAGTTTTTTTAGGCTATGTCTACACAGCAATGTTAAAATGCCGTCCAAAATCTGACGGCATTTTAACATTGCCATGGCGTTTTTTTTGCTGCAGGTTTGTGCTATAAGCCACAGTTGGTTTTCAGATTTCACATCTAGAAATCCCGCAATATAAAATCCGTGCTGTGTAGTCTACAACACAGATTTTATATTGCTGTCTACACAGCACAGTTTATAGCTGGATTTTCAATGGATTCTAAAACTGAATCTGCCGAAAATTCAACAAAAAAACAGTGCTGTGTAGACATATCCTTACAGTAATTATCTGTGTTGATGGAAAAAACAAAAAATTATGGCTCTTGGAAGGTGGCAAGAAAAAAATCATAATATGGCTCTTCTTTTTTCCTTCCTTGCCTTCAAGAACCATAACTTTTTATTTTGCCATCTACATAGACATATGAGGGCTTTTATTCTGTGGGACAAGATGGACTTTTTAATGGTGTCACTGATTGTACCATATATCTTACTTGGAAACCAAAAAATAATTCTAAGTGGGTTGAAATGTGAAAAAAACATACTTGTGGCATGTTTGCGGATGCTTTGTTTTTATGGCGGTCACGCTTTGGTATATATGATGTGGTGTTTGTATTGGTTTATACAATTCTAAAAATATCAAATATGTTGGGTTTTCGTTATGGTCTAGTACTGTAAAAAAATGCAAACGTTCTTTATTTCTTAAATTTGTGCTGCCGCGGCATTTTCTGCGCCCCATACCTTTTTTAGTTTTCTATCTGTGGACCTGAGTGAGTGAGGAGGCATGTTTTGCAGGCAGAAGTGTACTTTCTATTGGTACCATTTTTGGATAAATGCTACTTTTTGATCAATTTTTATGGACATGAAATGACTGTAAAAACACAATTTTGGTGTTTGGTTTTTTTTTCTTCTATGGTGTTCAGTTTTTTTGATCACTACAGTGCTATGGAAATTATATTTTAATAGCTCAGACTTTTATGGATGCAGTGATACTGATTATGTGTAACTTACTTTTTTATTTGTGTAATGGCAAAAGGGGGTGATTTAAATGTTTCTAATTTTTTACTTATTATTATGCTTTAAAACTCTTTGTTTAGAGTTCCTTGACAACTTTGTGGCATGATCATTAGTACACCGTTCAGCATTTTATAAACAATGCTTAATGGTGTTTAAAGATGGTGGTTTTATTATTTCCTGCCTAGTGGAGGAAGTAATAGAAATCTAAACATGGCGGCGATGGAAGACTTTATAAGGCTTCCAGCCGTCATATTAACATATTGGGCCCCCACAATCTTCCTGCGTGCCGTTCACTGTGATAAATGGTGTTTGGCATTGTTTCTCATTAATTTAGGTGCCACGATCACTGCAGTGTTTAAAGGCTTAAACAACAGAGATGGAGTTGCCTCCATTCATTGATTTTAGCGGCGGGTGTGAGCTGTGTTTAGCAGCGCGACACCAGCCTTTTAGTGAATAATTCCGCTACATCCAACCATACTAATACCATGACGTATGGGTATGTCCACAGTCGGTAAGGGTTTAAATTTAGAATTAAAGGATATTTATTTAGTTCTCTTGTGACAATACTTGATTGGCATTTATCTGTTATAGAAGAAGTCAAGCAGAATATTGTAAAGATTCACAAAGGCAATTAACAGCTGCTGACAACATTTGCTAACACTAACAGTGTGCATTCATCCCACAGTTCCAAACATACGTGTTTCGAAAAAAATACAAAATTGAAACGTAGCGTTTTGAGTGGTGCACAAAAAGGAAGAGAGCGGCAGAGGAGAAAGAGAAAACAAGCAAAATTCCAAAATTAACAACCTGGTTCAATCCAAGTGCTGTATCAGCCACAAGCACTGATCCTTCGACCATGCCATCCACATCCACAGCCATTCCAGCATCCAGTGATCTTGTTGCAGCAATGGTATCATCACGTGTTCCTGCTGCTGAGGACATTCCACAGGAGGAAATGCCGAATATGAAGATGTAAGGGAAATTGAAATCCAAGACACGGATCCAGCGTTATGGGACATCAGCAATCCTAATACAGTGGATTACTGGATTCAAAGTGGGCCGACATCATGTCAGAATAATGACAGTAACCTTTCAAAGTCATGCAGAGTGTATAAAGGTGATGGAGGATAAAATACCCGTACTAGGTATTTATCAAAAAATATGTTCAAACGTGAACTGCGGAATGGTGAGAGTGTAAAGCGGAAATGACTGCTCTATTCACCATTTCAAGGCCGTGTGTACTGCTTTGTATGTCGTCTCCTTTCCAAGTCAGAATCTCCCTTTGTTACATCGGGATTCAATGACTGAAAACAGTAATGTGATTGCACAGCACGAAAATGGGGAAGAACATCATAAGTGCATGACGGCATATCTGAGTCGGCATAAAGAAACTGGAAATGTAGAGTCTTTATTGCTACAAAGTCATCGTACACAGCAGGAATATTAGCAAAAAGTGTTGACACGTGTTGTTTCCATGATTCGCTTTCTTGCTTCCAGAGGTTTGGCATTTCGTGGAGAAAATCAAACACTTGGGTCACCCAAAAATGGAAACTATTTGGGCATTTTAGAGCTATTGAGTGAATTTGACCCTTTTTTGGAAGAACATCTGAAACTACATGGAAATCGTGAAAGGGGGAACCCATCATATTTATCCGCGAACATTTGTGAGGAATTTATTGATTTAATGGGGCAACAAGTTCTTCATGTTATTCTTCAAGAAATAACAGAATCAAAATATTATTCAATTAGTGTTGATTCACGTCCAGACATTTCTCACACTGATCAACTGACATTTACTATTTGGTATATTCGATGATGTGAACCAGTGGAACGGTTTCTTCAGTTTGTCCCCATTTTTTCCCCATGGAGCAAAGACCCTAGCAGATACTGTTGTGGATTTCCTAAATGAGAAAAAAATCCCACTCTCAAACTGCCGTGGTCAGTCATATGATAATGCTTCTAATATGTCTGGACGCTATTCTGGTTTGCAAGCACGGATTAATCAACTGAATCAGTTTGCCATATATGTTCCCTGTGCAGGACACAGCCTGAACTTGGTGGGAGTCAAAGCTGCGGAATGTTGTGTAGAGTCTGTAAAATTCTTTGATTTTGTTCAGCATCTGTATTCCTTCTTCTCCGCTTCTATGTATCGTTGGAATATTCTGACAACATCTTTAGGGAAAAATGTTGTGGTCAAGCGTCTGTCGGACACCAGATGGTCTTCACATTACAATGCTGTTCATGCATTAAATGCCGGTTTTGAAATAATAAAAGATGCACTTATATCTTTATCTGCGGACACTGAGCAGGAAGTCAACACAAGACGAGAGTCAGAAGGGTTGAGTGATAAAGTGGAGAACCTTGAAACAGTCTTCCTCACGATTTTCTGGAATTACATTCTTGAAAGAGTGGACAAATCAAGTAAGGTTCTACAGTCAGAGGATGTAAACATAGTTGTCGCCAGGAATCTTCTTGAGTCTCTAAAAAGCTACCTTCAGGAAACTAGAGACAAATTTACTGAATATGAAGTGAAAGCCAAAAGTAGGTGTCCAGATTCTGATTTTAGAGATGTGAAAAAATGAGACAGAAAGCGAAGTGTACATCTAACTAGATATGATGGATCAGGAGAAGAAGCACTTCTCAGTAAAAGTGAAAAGTTCAAGGTGGAAACATTCCTCCCTGTCATGGACTCTCTAATTCCTGAACTGACAAAACGTGCAGAAGCGTATTCACTGATTGCAAATCGATTTTCCTTCTTCAGTGAATTATAAACAATAGCTTCTGATGAGCTTAAGCAAAAATGTGAACATCTGGCTAATGTATATCATGAAGACCTTGATTGTGATGATCTTTGAAATGAATGTAAGCGCTTCAACAAATACATTGTTCTTGAAGAAAACTGTGATACTCTACCGGCGTTGTACAAAAAAATTATTTCGGAAAATTTAATTAATCTGTTTTTCCCAATGTTGAGATTGCACTGAGAGTCTTCATGTGCATGATGGTGACCAATTGTGCAGGAGAACGTTCATTTTCCAGACTCAAACTTATAAAGAATCAGCTGCGCAGCACAATGTGGCAGCAGCGTTTTAACTGGCTTTCGCTTATGTGTATGGAAAATGACATCTTTAAAACAATTGACTTTAAGCCACTTATAAGGGAATTCTCAGGAAAGAAATCTCGTAAATGTTTCAGATAATCACTTAAAAAAATAATAAATAATAATTAATAATAATAAAATTTAATTTTATATTGTGCACTTGTTTTAAAACTAAGTTATAAAGTGTTATACTATGTTCAAAAGCACTAATTTTGTTGAAAGAAGTTTTAAATAAAGGTTTATTTTATTGTTAATTTGTATATTTTTTCCTGTTAGTGAATGCGTTGGTGGGGGGGCCCATTGCACAGCTCTGCCCAGGGGCCCATAATGCTGTTAAGACGGCCCTGAATAAAACAACATGTTAACTATTTATTTGTTAATATATAATATACATCTAATATATATTTGATTTTGCTGGATCTGTTGAAAAAAACTCTGCATACTGCATTAGAGACCCTTTTTAGACTGCTGCTGAAATAGCTCCAGCTCCTGGTAGAAAGTGTCCCAACATTAAATGGAAGCAGAGTGGTAAAACTCATATCTCAGACAGACCAATAGTGAGGTAGATGTTTAACTGCCAATGCTAGTTGCATAGGTTTTACTTATATCCTAATAATGTCCTCACTTTATGATTGGTTCATTTACAAATGCTGGAAACCTCACAATACTTGAATTGAAGTCCCAATCCATGTTTTCTGAACTGGGGCACAGCTTCCTTTTAAAAAAAAAAACGGTGGCTGGGATTAGCTTTGTGTGGAAAAAATGCTTTTGATAGAGCTGTATACCTTATAACCTTAAGACTGGTGGAGGTCCAATTATTTGGACTGCCATGTCAGACAGTAATAGCATATTCTAGTGCATTGTCCTTACCTTTTTGATAGGAAAACCTTAAAAAGATTGTCTCGCTAAAACAACCCTTTCCAACACGCCCCGGTAAGGCTATTTATAGTTACTTATTAAAATGGCTGCATCCAGGAAAACAGGTATGGTGTTCTACTAACTTCCTTGGTGATTAAAAGCTGATCATTGGATAAGCAGTCTTTTGTATAAAATTAAATTAAAATTCTTATTAACATTGTTCTATTGACAATATTTTTGAGTGCGTACTGTGTTTGTCTCAGTGGTATACACTGAAGTAACTTAAATGGGTGTTCCCATAAAGGAATATCAACTTCACAGGTTAGCTCATAGCTAGCTATGAGTCGACCATGTAAGAGAATGAGGAGGGCAGCACTTGCAGATTTCCTCCCCATTCTCTTCCATGCACACTCACTTGGCTGTCTTGGGAAGGTCGTGAATGGGAAGGTCAACCGCAAGCGCCACCCTCAATCTCTTACATGGTCAGCTAGCTACGAGCTGACCTGTGAAGCAGATATTCCTTTGTGTGAACACCCGTTTAAGTAACTTTAGCCACCTGTTAAGTGGATTTGTCTTTGTGGTAATATAATTTCAAGTGTTACTTTTGTTAAAGATAAAACCTCATTAATTAAAAAAAATAATTAGTAAAAAATTATTTTATTGTAACCATTAATAACAACTATATTTACCCTACAAACACTCTGGCTGAGTAACCCTACCTAAACAGAGCGCCAACCCAGAAAAGGGCGACCTTGTCCCCAGAAATTCTAATTTGTCCCTATAAATACCAATGACATGGGAAAATATATTATTTAACCCCTTAAGGACGCTGGACATACGAGTATGTCCCAGGGTCCCTAAGGGGCTTTGAAGGGGGATCGCTCCGCCACCCCCCCGAACAGCTGCCGGGTGTTAGCGGCTAATCACAGCAGTTGCAGCGCCGGTGGGCAGCATCACCCGCCCGTGCTGTTTAAACCCTTAGACGGCACGGCAAAGATGGCCACGGCGTCTAAATGAATGAAGAGCGGTGCCGCGCACCGTTCCTCCTGGCGATCGGCATGCCTGGACATGGCAGTGGGGAGCCTTGTGAAGGTTCCCACCGCTGCCATGTCCTCGTTTGCCCCACTTTCGGCCCGAGGCAGGAAGTGGGGAAACCACCATCTTGGTACAGTCTAATGCATTGTCTATGCAATGCACTAGACTGTATTAACGATCGCGCCACCTAGTGGTCAAGCACCCTAGGTGGACTCAATGTTAAAGTAAAAAAAAAAAGAAATAAAGTTTTAAAGTACAAAAAAAGTATTAAAAGTTCAAACCACCCCATTTTCCCCATTTTACAAATAAAAACAATAAAATAAAAAGTTACACATATTTGGTATCGCCGCGTCCGAAAAAGTTTGATCTATAAAAATATAGCATCATTTATCCCGTACGCTGAACACCGTAGAAGAAAAAAAATTCCAAACACCAAAATTGCGTTTTTTTGGTCATTTTACCTTACTTAAAAATTGGAATAAAAGTGATCAAAAAAGTTGCACGCATTCCAAACTGCTTGCAATAAAAAGTACACTTTGGCCCGCAAAAAATGCACCCTCACTGACATCCGTAGGTGTTAGTACAAAAAAGTTATTGGTCGCACAAAATGGTGCCGCGGCGCAAATTTCAAAAATCGAAAATGTTTGGATTTTTTTTACGGTACCAAAACATAACGGAAACCCTACATCTTTGGTATTGGCGATGCGCATCAACCTGTAGAATACAGATAATACATTATATTTACCGAAGATTGAACGCCGTAAAAGCAAAACACCCGCAAACATGGTGAAAATACGGGTTTTTTTTACAATTTGTCCAACTTGGAATTTTTTTGCGGTTACCTAGTATATTCTATGGCACGGTGGATGACACCATTAGAAAGTACATCTTGTCCCGCAAAATAAAAGCCCTCAAATGTCTATGTAGGTGGAAAAATAAAAAATGTATGGCTCTGCGAAGACGAGGAGGGAAAAACTAACATGTCAACAACAAAAAAACGCCGGGTCCTTAAGGGGTTAAATTACAAAAATGAAATGTTGAACAAAAAATATCAATACAGATATAATCAAGATGATTGTTTAGGTAGATGTAACATTAACATCAAGTTGTTCCATCTTGACTGAAAAGTCCAAGTAATGGTAATATTCAAAATTATTGCAGACATGCACCAGTTTTGTAAATATATATATGATAGGTGGTATTAGTGGTATTAGTTATGAAATAAAAAAACTAATGCTATGAGTAGTTTATAAAAACACATAATGCATAAAATTACAAAGTCACATACTCTAAATGAAGGAATGATAGCTGTATGTAGTAGCCAGCTGGTGCACGGATATCCCAAGTACAGTGAGAATTGGCAGGATAAGGATTCGGATAAAATGGACTTGATATGTTTCCAGACATTTGGGTCAAGAGACCACCACAGTTTGTATATGAGCCTAAAAACAAATTACGAAGTGGTCAGCAAAATGTTTAGTATAGGCATTTTAAAGAGAAAAATATATGACATACCTGTTGTGAAGTGATCTAGAAAATTAATAAGACAAAAATAAAAATAAATGTCAGAAGCTACTTTTTTATTACTTTTTCAAAAAGCCTGTTTAGGCTGTGGGTGGGTCTACAATAGTGATTGGCATATCAGTTCTGCTGTTCCTAGCTGAACCTGTTAGAAGGACGTTGGCAATGGAGGATTCTGAATAGTAAAGCAGAAGGCTACAGAGCTCTAAAGAGTTAAAGTTTGTCAGTAACATAGATAATATAAACTGCTGATAAGAAACAGCAGGAGTGACATCACAATCCAGGCCAGGGATCTAAAGCCTATTACAGCTAAGAGTTGGTTGGTAATCTAAAAAGCTTTTGTACACAAGAAACACTTTTTCACTAAGTGGTGCTTGAACCACTTAAAAAAAAAATCTAGAGTTAAAAATCTAGACCAGTGGATAAAGAGATCCATGTGTTACAAGCCAGCATTGAAGGCAGGGCCGGCATCAGAAATTTCAGGGTCAAATACAGGTGAAGCATCTGGGCCCCCCCACATCAACCCTGCCCTCTACCAACCCCATCGCCCCGCCCCCACTCAGATATAGCCCCCCCAGCCTCACATTCAGCCCCTCCAGCCTCACATTCAGCCCCCCCAGCTTCACATACAGCCCCCCCCAGCCTCACATACAGCCCCTCCAGCCTCACATACAGCCCCCCAGCCTCACATACAGCCCCCCAGCCTCAGGTGGGGGGGTTACTGGGGAAGAGGGGGTCTTCAGTTGGGCCCCACATTATCTCAGCGTGTGAGAAGGGGGGCGCGCTCTGATTCTCAGGACTGTTCTTTACATTACTACTGCTGCAGCAACGTCTCACACTTACTTTCAGTTCTTCTGCAGCCAGTTATCGGAATCGGCCCCTACTCTCTCTCTCTGCCAGCAGGAGTCACTGAAGCGCTGCCCACAGGCAGAGAGAGAGAGGAGGGGCCGACTCTGATCACAGGAGATGCATGAGTGACAGATGCTGCAGCTATATGTAAATAGCACTCACTCCTGTGATTGGAGCGCGCCCCCCTCCTTACACACTGAGCTGCACGGGCCCCTGCGGACGGTCAACAGGGCTACGGGGCACGTGTATAGGCTGACTAGATTATGAAACAAGAGGGCCAGCTTGCAGCGGGCCTCCTTGTTTCACAGGGCCCTGTATAGCAGTACCCCCTGTACTGCCTTTAGGGCAGCCCTGATTGAAAGTGCCCACAATATTTCATGTAATCCTATGCCATCTACTGAACTGGTAAAACTAGAAGGGAATTTAGATAACAGTAATAGGGAGCTGGTGACTGGTAAAGTGCCAGGAGACTGGTGCAAGACAAATGTGGTTCCCATCTTCAAAAAGGGTTCTAGGTCTTGCCCAGTAAGCTTAACATCCATTGTGGCAAAATGGTTTGAGGGGCTCATAAGGTACTATATACAAGATTATGATATATAATATGAATATAATAAGTGATTGCCAGCATGGTTTTACTAAGGACAGAAGTTGTCAGACCAACTTGAACTGCTTTTATGAAGAGGTGAGTGAAAGTCTTGATAGTGGGGCAGCTGTGGATATAGGGGGATATGTATGAAAACTGTCTTGGTCTAAGACTTTTCTTGTTGCCCATAGAACTATTGGGTGCTATGGGCAACAAAGACATTCTTAGACCAAGACAGTTTTCATACATGTTGCTCATAGGGTTTTTTAGACTTTGGCAAGGCATTTAACCCTGTGCCTCGCAAGCGCTTATTGGGTAGCATAAAGTCTATTGGGTTAGAAATAAGTGTGTTACTAGATTAAAAACTATCGTATTGTACTCAAACAGTGGTGGTACATGACTCCTACTCTGAATGGTCATTGGTTATAAGTGGTGTACCCCAAAGCTCAGCACTGGGCCCTCTTTTATTAAATTTTTATTAATGATATAGGGGAGAGGATTAATAGCACTGTTTCTATTTTTGCAGATGATAACATGCTATGAAGTGTACTGCAATCAATTGAAAATGTTCATAAATTGCAAGCAGACCTGGACATGCTGAGTGTGTGGGCATCAACTTGGCAAATGAGGTTCAATGTGGATAAAAGTAAAGCTCTGCATCTTGGTAATAATCTTCAGGCATCATATGTCTTAGTGGGGGGAACTGGGAGAATTGCTCATTGAGAAGGAGCTGGGCATACTTGTAGATCATAGATTACAGAACAGCATGCAAATGTGAATCAGCTACTTCTAAGGTTAGCAGAATATTGGCTGGAAATAAAAGAGGGATGTAATATTACCGTTATATAAAGCATTGGTGTGGCCTCATTTGGAATTTCCTATTCAGTTGTGGGCTTGAATTTATAGAACAGATGTAGTGGAGGTAGAAAGAGTTCAAAGACAAGCAACCAAACTAATCGGGGGAATATAGCATCTTAGATATGAGGAAAGGCTAAAAGAATTGAACTTATTTAGTCTTGAGAAAAGACAGCAATGGGAGACATGATTAATTTATGAAAGTATAAATGGCCCCTACAAAAAGTATGGGGAAAGGCTATTTCATGTAAAATCCCCTCAAAAGCCAAGGGGACATTCCTTCGTCTAGAGAGAAAAGGATTCAATCTCCGCGGAGAAATCTGTGAATCTGTGGAATAGGCTGTTGAGGGGCTAGTCAATGTCAGAACAGTTGAGGGTTTCAAGAAAGGCTTAGATAACTACTTACTACTAAATAATATTAATACTTACTGTATGTAGCTGTCTAAAACATCTAAAATCAGTCTGATGGCAATTTTGGGATCAGAAATGAAATATTCATTTAAGGCATATTAGTTCTTGTCTTGTGGCTTCTTCAGTAGGAGAAATAAATCTTAAAAATTCCCTATCCCCCTCCCTTCATCCACATCTTTTCTCACACTTGGTTGAACTTGATGGACATATGTCTTTTTTCAACTGTACTATGTAACTATGTAAGATGAGAACTGCTCTAGCTCTCAACAGAAGAAAAATCAGAATAGTAATGTATTTGTAAATAGTCTTTATTTACCTTTGCCTACATGTTTAAAGCTAATCAACGAAATGAGAATGCCCTTTTAATTAAAAAAAGTGGGGTTAGATGAAAACTTAAAAATATATATTATTATGGTTGGTAGGATATGTCTGTAGTAATATACATTTCCAGTATACTGTATATATGGTTATAACTAAGAGCTGCCATCATGAGCTACACAGCAGAGGGTCGCGAATCAATGGTTGGTGATCACTGCTCAGGACAATAGCTTTATTTTTATCTATTGGTCAAATTATCACTTTCAGGGGTAAGGGTTAAGTAACATTCTATTAAGTCTGTGTTTAGCTGTATGTGCAATTATTAACTCAGATGATAGGTAAGTATTCAGTTTTATTATTTAGTTCAGTTCCAGTTAATATATTTCGATCTTACCTGTTGGGGTAGGTACAGCCCCTAAAAATCACAAGAGATTCATTATTAGAATAGAGGTGTTATTGGTTCACAAAAATGTGGCACAGTTTTGCATAACATATATGCTATACGTCGATGTCTATACTTTAACACTTAAAACAGTGCCTACAAAAATCATGCCCGTGAGGGTCTAGAAACAGGCAGCCATACTTGTAATAATAATTATAGGGTCCATGCCTTGTTTCAGAACTAAGGTATCCCACACATGTAATAGAAGTTATTACTCAAAAACTTCTGCAAAGCCAGCATCTCCTAGCTTTATTCAGGATAAGCAGTTTTGCTTGGTTCCACTTCTAAAATTTAAGACATGTCCAAACATTGTATATTTAAATGTAGCATTACATGGTAGATATTAAAAGAAATGGTCCATCATTTAACACATAGATAGTATGGACTGCTGATATAGTTCTCGCTCTGGCTTATAGAGAGGAGTCCTAAACAGGGAAACCTCTCAGGGATTAATATAGAGACATGGAGACCCAAAAAGACCCATACCTCCATCCGGTTCAGTGTTTGAGAAGCAGAAGAATTCAGTAATATATTCTATATAAGACTTACACTTGAAATTGTCCACTCAGAATCTGACTGTCTATAAATGCATACATGGCTCCCTCATCCATTTTATAGTTACAGGGTTTTAAGAAGATGAGCTACAATTTTCCTAATATTTCCTTTTTACTACTGTTAGGGTATGTTCATACGTCAGGGGTTTCCACCTCTTATTGTGAAAACATGTCCATTCTTATGCAGCATAATGACGATGCTAAAATAAACTTGACTTATTTTGTATGTTCGGTTGTAATCATTTTTAATTTGCCTCAAGTTTGATATAGTATTTTAACTATAGTTCACACTTAGAACTGTTACTTGAGAAGTACTATATAGGTTACCAGAAGGTATTTGTAGAAACTGGTTGGAAATAGACTCAAAAGACTAACATCTGTACAAAATAGTCACTTCCAAATATAATGCTAAAAATATTGTAATAAGAAGAATAAAAAGAATTTAGAAAGGACGGATGGTGACCAGGTCGTTAGAGTTTGCAGGATTTCCTTTTGCTTTAAGTTATGTTCCTCCCTACTTTGGAATCTACAGTTACTATAGTAGCTGTTGGCAACAGCCAAAATCATCATCCTTACTGTATTGCAGTGGTTCTGAGCTAGGACAGATTATAAGTGCCTGATTGTTTGGGGCCCTACTACTAGGACAGTAACTGATCAGAAAAAGGGGTTCTGTGTCCCCTAGTTCAATGGAATGGCAATCGGACATGTGTGCAGCCACTCCATTTATAGTCTATGGGACTGGTAACTGAGTATAACCTTTCTTTTCATGAGCAGTGAAATATGCCAGCAGTGATGTTCCCAGCAATCAGACACCCATCACCTTTCTTTTCAACTCCCTTTCCAAAAAAAGAGTGATGATGATAATAATAACAATAACAGCTACTGGATAAAATATGAAAAAAAAAAATAGGAATGATCTAAACCGCTGTTATTACTGGACTTTTCAGCAGACACAAGTGGGAATGAAAGGCAGTGCTCATCCATCTGTATAAAATTATTCAAGAAAAGAATACAATTTAAATTGCAATTTCCAGTTACTTATAATTTATAATTACTGTGTTTTATATAACTAGAGACTTGTTGTAATTGACTGTACCTTTGGGAGCACTTAAATGCTTGATACTGTTATTTTTAGATGTAGTTATTAGTAAGAAAAGAAGAAATACTTATTTCTGATGATGAAAGAGGGATTAAAAAATGGAGTATTGCGAGAGCAAGACTGTCTCGTGAAACATGAGAGTTCTTGGAAACCCCATATAGAGTAAAGAAGTGCTAAGGTATCTGAAAAGTTTGGAAGCTATTAAAGCCACAAAGTACAAAAAGGATGTGTATTCCACTAGAAATATTAAAAGTGTAAATTCTATTGTTTACTAAATAAAACAGAAAAGAGAAAAAAAATCCAGGCAACCACACCCTACCTACATAGGGCCTTCGCGACAAGGGCAATCCCACTCAGGAACCTTTCTCTGACCCGGAAGCCCTAAATACACCCTAGCAAATAGCAAGTATCTATAATCAAATAATGAGTAACATTAAATGTTTCATACAACGATAAGCTTGCAACCTAAAGGCACTTATAGAATGGTACAATCCTGAAAAAAAGGAATAGAAAATCAAGAAATATTTGGATATATATCAATTATTTACTTCGCAAAAACAATGCCACATGTATCTATAATCAAATAATATGCAACTTTACATGTTGCATACAAAGAGAAGCCTTCAACCTAAAGGCACATATACAACAGTGCAATCCTGAAAAAAGGAATAGAAAATCTGTCTGTCACGTCAAGGGAGGTACAGTGAGCCCTGACTGGAACCCAGCCCACTGTCCCTGCCTTGACGTGCAGCCCTAGGCGGCAGAGTCAACTGGGCGACAGTCTCTGCGTTGCTAGAGTGCGGGGGGCCTTCAGGAGGAAGAAAAGTCAAACAGTCCGGGTCAATATCAAATCAGGAACACTAAGCCACAAAACAGAACCAGAGGGATAAACATAAACAAGCCGAGGTCAAACACGAACGGGAGCAAGGTACAAAATCAGAAGACAAGCTGGGGTCAGGGGAACAAGCGGACGTCAGGTACACAGAGCAGCAACTGCAACATACAAAACCAGGAATCAGGCAGCCAGGAGAATTTCACAGGCGCAGCACTCAGCTAGCAGGGAGTTTAAATGTGTTTCCCGGTTACCGCCCCTGTAGCTGATTGGAGCAGCCTCCGGGTCCTGCCATTGGCTGGTGCGACACGCCCCCTGTCAGGAGTTGCTGGACCTCTGTCACTCACACAGCTTCCAGCAGACTGTCTATCAGGGTGGGGTCGCTGATCAGCTGCTGCAGACTCTTGCTCCCCGCAAGCCGAGCGCTGCCCAGCCCTTACACTGTCAAGATTTAACCAGAACACTAATTTACTTCCCAAAACAATACCAACGCGCTTCCCCTACAAATAGTGCAGGCTCATCAGAGAAAAAAGGAAGAAAAAACATGGAGGAAAAAAATACCACAATCCCACAAAAATATGGCTTGAATGTACATAACATAAGAATAGTGCCTAAATTAACAAACTCTGGGGCATAGATATTGTACCAAGGGAGAGATAGTGCTCATAGTACCTAGATTAGCAAACCCTGGGGCATCACATATGCCAGAAGTCTAGCAAGCAAACTGGGGGAGCTTGAGGCGCTAGTTCTAGAGGAGCAGATTGATGTGGTTGGTGTTGCTTAAACATGGCTGGACTCCTCGCATGATTGAGCTGTCAACCTTCAATGTTTTAATCTATTTAGGAAGGACAGAGCAAACAGGAAGGGAAGATGAGAGTTTCTGTATGAAAGGAGTGATATGAAGGCAAATGTGAAGAGACAATAGAGGGTGAAGATGTGGAAACATTGTGGGTGGAAACAAAAGGAGGGGTTAATGCAGAAAAAAATATTTTTGGCATAATCTATAGACCCCCTAACATCACTGAGGAGATACAGTGGGGAAAAATAGTATTTGGTCAGCCACCAATTGTGCAAATTCTCCCACTTAAAAAGATGAGAGGCCTTTAATTGACATCATAGGTAGACAACTAGGAGAGAAACAATGAGAAAACAACTAACGAAAATCTTTTTCTGACTTGGAAATAATATATATGCAAATTAGGGTGGTAAATAATTATTTGGTCACCTACAAGCAAGCAAGATTTCTGTCTCTCACAGAAATGTAACGTCTTCTTTAAGAGGCTCCTCTGTCCTCCACTTATTACCTGTAGTAATGGCACCTGTTTCAACTTATCAGTATAAAAAGACACCTATCCACAACTAGTGTTGAGCGATTTTTATCGACAAAGTTGAAATCGGCAAGGTTTTTATGGTGATCGAAATTTCCAGATCATGCGATAATTAAGGTTAAAATCTGTGCATCATCTATTAAGATCGCGCCTTTTTCAGCGCTTCCTGTAATTTTGGCGGCCAGCAATCAGATTACAGAATAGAGCAGGGTGAGATGTGTGTGCGACGTCATGACTGGGATGTGTATGGTTGCGATTGGCTGGAAAAATCACATGACCTCGTTTTACATAGAACAGCGTTTCCTGTTTCAGCCTCAGTGTCTCTCAGCGTCTCATAGGGATAGGACCTGCGTTCTGCCTGTGGCCAAACAGCTCAGCGAAATTAGTCTATTTCTGCACAGAGAAACCTCTACTATTAGCTGTGATCCTTCCAATTTAGTTACATTAGGGATTTGAACATTTTATGTAGTTAGCTAGAGAATTTTAAAGCAGAATCTACCACTGTAAATTAACGGCGGTGGGAGCGGGGGGGGGGGGGCCCCGCGGGCGAACACAGACAAGCTCTATCTTTAAAGAACACTGGATAAAGTTCACCAAGACTTAGTGTAGACATTGTAGTGGAATATCTTTATTATTAACAGTTTGCTATTGAAATATTTCCTGGATATTGGGCAGCCTGAACTTATATTGGATAAACATCATTTCTAGTAACTGCAGGTCTCTTTGTTAGCTGCAAAACTCCACTTTTATTATCAGTATACATTTCAGATAGGTGTTCAATTTTAATATATCACTGCAAATAATAATCCCTGTTAAAACATAACTTTTACTTATCTTTTATTAAAAAATATAAATATCTAAACCCCTAAAACATACCACAAACATACCTAGATAAAAACCCAGCATACTGTGCACTATCTCCCCAGTGGAGTAATCGCCCCGAAAAAGAGCGGCTCCGCTTTAATGACAACAATGTCACTACATGCGTGTATAAACCCTTTTAAATCCCAGCTATCCCGACGCGTTTCCCCATACAATTCTAGGGTTCATCAGGGGATTCAAAATTTTTTTTCACTGGGGAAAAAAAGAATACGCTAAAATCAACGCATATATCACAACACATGTACTTCAAAATTAGATAAAAAAACTGATACTTAGCCCCAAGTGCTGCCAGTATAATGACGATAAATTCCCGCAGCACCTAGTACGCTGGCACCCAAATAAGAGGGATTACACCTGTGACTTTTTGATATATCCACCTTGCACTTAAATTACATACCAGCAATCTTGTAGTCAGCACAGGTTGTTTGTTTCCAAAAATACCGTGTATCATAGAAAACATCACAGTTTAAAGTTTTTTGACTTTTGCGCACTCAGCACTGTTCATTGACGCAGCATCTACGTAAATCTTAAAACAGCAATTCTATATTCACCACAGGTGAATTGAAAGGTGCAAAAAAAACGGTTTATTATATCAAAACATAACAGTTGCGTGTTTTTTTGACTTTGCGCACCCAGCACTGTTCATTGACGCAGCATCTACGTAAATCTTAAAACAACAATTCTATATTCACCCACAGGTGAATTGAAAAGGTGCAAAAAATACAGTTTATATATCAAAAAAACATAACAGTTACGTGTTTTTTGACTTTTGCGATCCAAGCACTGTTCATTGACGCAGCATCTTCGTAAATCTTAAAACAGCAATTCTATATTCACCACAGGTGAAATTGAAAAAGGGGCAAAAAATACAGTTTTTTTAATTCAAAACATAACAGTTACGTGTTTTTTTGACTTTGCGCACTCAGCACTGTTCATTGACGCAGCATCTACGTAAATCTTAAAACAGCAATTCTTATTCACCACAGGGAATTAAAAGGTGCAAAAAATCCCGTGAAAATTAACAAAACAAACGATAAGCATAACGACCCCTTTTTTTCCCCATTTTTTTAAAGGGGGGTTATGCATTTGGGGGGCCAGCTTTTTGCCCAGGACAGGTATAGTCAATGTCCATTGAAACAAAAAATGTGGATTAAAGACTCCTTTTTGGGCACTTTTAAATGTGGGCATGCAGGTTTGGGGCTCATGCTTGGCCCAGGCGGTATATAAAAGTCCAGAAACTAAAATGGTGGTTGAAAACTCCTTTTTTCCCCGGCATTTTTTAAAATGGGGGGGCATGCGGGTTTGGGGCCAAGCGGGCCCGGCGGGGGAAGTCAATGTCCGGGAAAAACAAAATGGTTTTTTAAAGACTCCTTTTTCCGCACTTTTTTAAATGGGGGGGTCTGCAGTTTGGGGCCATGCTTGGCCCAGGACAGGTATAGTCAATTCCAGTAAAACAAAAATTTTGGTTGAAAGACTCCTTTTCCGGCACTTTTTAAAGTGGGGGTCATGCTTTGGGGGGCTCATGCTGTGGCCCAACAGGTATAGCCCAATGCCCATGAACTAAAATGGGGGTTGAAAGACTCCTTTTTCCGGCATTTTTTAAAATTTGGGGGGGTCATGCGGGTTTTGGGGCCATCTGCGTTCCAGGACGGGGGATTTTCAATGCCCCGTTCAAGTAACATGAGGTTCAAATCATACTGCCTTCTGGCACTTTTTAATTTTGGGTGATGCGGTTTTAAAGGGGTCAGGCTGGGGGTACAAGACAGGGATAGTAAATGGCTGTGACATTTTTTCTGTAAACTTTTATAACCTAAGTTGTTTGCCTAAAGTAGCATGTATCCATTTGACTTTTTGGATGTTAATTTTTTCAGCTTCTCCAGCCTTTTTTTTGGGTTAATAAGAAGGTGTTGTTGCTCCCCATAACTTTAAGGCATCCGCATAATCGATGCTAACCTATCGAAAAACCCCTTATCGATAGGGGGCCGACTATGACTATCACGATCTCGATAGCCAACCAATCGCTCAACACTATCCAAAACCCTCAAATAGCACCCCACAAACTACCCTATGGTGAAGACCAAAGAGTTTTTCGAAGGACACCATAAACAAAATTTTAGCCCTGCACCGGTTTTGGAAAACTGTTGAAGAAATCCCCTGTGGAACAATAAATTTTAAAAAAGGAAGACAACAAAACCATGATAAAAAACCCTCGATCTGGGGCTCCACAAAAGATCTCACAACCCATGGGGGGGGGAAAATGGGCACAAGAACATGAGCAAAAATTCCGAATCACACGGGGGACCTAGGGAAAGCCTGCAGAAGCTGGGACTAACTTAAAAAAGGCATATCAAAAAGGAATCAATCCCGAGTGCCTAAAAATGTCCCCCCTGCTTAAGCTAGTAAAACTGGGCCCCCCTGAATTTGCTAGAAGCATTTGTAGATGCAAAAAGTATTGGGAGAATGTCATAAAGGCAGATGAAACCAAAGTAAACTGTTTGGGTAGAAAAAACTCTCGGGGGTGGGGAAGAGAAGCTGAATTTCATCCAAAAACACCCAAACCAAATGTAAACATGGGTGACAATATTATGTTTTTGGGGGTTTTTTCTCTCAAAGGGACCCGGGCGCTGACCTGATATGAAAGAAAGAATGGGGCCCTGATCGTGAACAGCCCCAAAACATACTGCTCAGAGGAGATCTTTTCATGGAGGAAGGGCCAACATAGCACAACAGTGTTCCAACCTTTGAAGACTTACAAATATTTAGAAGAACTTTTGTTTTTAACCAATCTTAATTCCCCACCTAATTTGCAAAAAAAAACTTTCCCAAAGCAGACAATGTGATTTTTTTGGATTTGTTTTTTTCAATTTACCCTCATAGTTGAGATCTACCTATGTGTCAATTACAGGCCTCTCATCTTTTTTAAGTGGGAGAACTTGAACAAATTGGGGGCAAAACAAATACTTTTTTTCCCCACTGTAAAGCCAAAAAGCAAATCCCGAGCATGAAAAACCTTTTAAAAACATAATAAAAGCTGTCACAGGTTTCAGGGGAAAAACAGGGTACAAAATAGGTTCTTTACTCTGTATAACGAACAGGAGAAAAGGAGCTGAGTGGCGGCCCAGGCGGATGCAGGGGGGTGTCGGACTTTAGGGCAGGCAGAGCTGATAGGGTAGCCCAATTGGGATGTAGGGTGCCATACGTTAAAACATCATCTGATTAATTAATTGCTCAGGGAGAAATGGGCCAACAAGTTAAAAAAATAAACGGGATGTGAACAAGGGTCCAGGGCCCCAAGGCTTAACACCCAAAGTTCTTAAAGAGCTCGTTTGTTACTCTTTTCCCCTATATATATAATTTTGAGACTCTATGGTGAATGTATAGTGCCAGAGACTGGGCCAAGGGAAAGTAGTTCCATCTTAAAAAAAAAGGGTCCTGTCCTGCCCCCGGAATTATAACCCGAATTTAACATCTATTGTGGGAAAAATTTGAGGGGGCCCTAAGCAGGGAAAAGGGCGAATTTAAAATTTTAAGTGAAATTTCCAGCATGTTTTACAAGGGCAGAAGTTGTCAGACCAACCGTCTGTTTTTATGAAGAGGTGAGTAGAAGTCTGGATAGCGGGGCGGCTGTGGATATTGTGTTTTTTAGACTTTGCAAAGACTTTGCAAAGACTGTCCCTCATAAGTGTTTATTGGGTGAATTAGAATCCATTGGGTTAGAAATAATTGTTCTCAGAGAGTGGTGGTAAATGACTCCTTCACTGAGTGGTCCCCGGTTATGAGTGGTGTGCCACAGGGCTCAGTATTGGGTCCTCTTTTACTCAATGTATTTATTAATGATATAGTGGAGGGAATTAATAGCATGGTTTCTATTTTTGCAGATCACACCAAATTATGTAGTGTAGTGCAATCTATGGAAGATGTTCATAAATTGCAAGCAGACCTGGACAAACTGAGTGTTTGGGCATCCACTTGGCAAATGAGGTTCAATGTGGATAAATTTAAGGTTCTGCATCTGGATACAAATAATCTGCAGGCATAATATGTCCTAGGGGGAGAAAAACTGAGAGAATCGCTTGTTGAGAAAGATCTGGGCGTTCTTGTAGATCATAGACTACAGAACAGCATGCAGTCAGGCTCGGACTGGCCCGTCAGGGAGTCAGTGGATTCCCCGGTGGGCCCCCGAGCTGCTGTGGGCTCCGGAGGCAGTGCCAGCGCTCCCCGGGGCCCAGCCACCGCATTCTGTCTCTGAATGCCCGGGCCCTGTGTCCCAAGCGCTCAGAGACAGAGACCGGGAGTCAAGGACTAATGTCCTCGACTTCTGGGGCTGCGCGATGTCAGCGGAGCAGAGAGTCGCTAGCGCTCCGCTCCGCTGTACACACTGGAAGGCCTAAGGCGTTATGCCTTAAACCTGCCAGGCGCTGGCCTGTAGTGTTAACGTAGGCGGCGTGGCGATGTGCCTATGCCGGACGCCACTTGAGAAAGGTAAGTTGTTTTTTTTCTAACTACATAAAGGGGCCCTAACTACCTTAAAACTAAAGGGGGCCCTAACTATCTGCAACCTAAAGGGGGCCCTAACTACTTGAAAACTAAAGGGGGCCCTAACTACCTACAAACTAGCTAAAGGGGGCCCTGACTACCTGCACACTAGCTAAAGGGGGCCCTGACTACCTGCAAACTAGCTAAAGGGGGCCCTGACTACCTGCACACTAGCTAAAGGGGGCCCTGACTACCTGCAAACTAGCTAAAGGGGGCCCTAACTACTTGCAAACTAGCTAAAGGGGCCATGACTACCTGCACACTAGATAAAGGAGGCCCCTAACTGCCTGTATACTACCCAAAGGGGGTCCTGACCACCTGTATACTAGCTAAAGGGGGTCCTGACGTCCTGCACACTAGCTAAAGGGGGACCCTAACTGCCTGTATACTACCTAAAGGGGGACCCTAACTGTTCAGCCTATTTAAAGGGGGCTCTAACTACCTACAGCTTACCTAACTGGGGGCAACCACCTACCTACAGCCTACCTAATTTGGGTCCACCAACCTCTGTAGACTTTCAACTTGCCTAACTGGTGCCTGCTTATCTACCTGGGGGCTATTTACCTACCCACCCGTGACTCGGTACCCACCAACCTACCTGGGGCTGACCTACCAACTTATCCAGCGGGGGTCTACCTACCTAAATAGGGCCTATCTAGTTACCTGGGGCCTTGCCCATTTTCTTACCTACCTAGGGACTTGTCTACCTACCTGGTAATATAATTGAGAGGGCAGCAGCCCATAGTTGTAGCATTATATCCAGGGGGTTAGTTCTCTACCCACCTTCCAACCTCTTAGGATACTAGGCCTCTAAGCTATTGCTTGTACCTGCTCTCCTACCCCTGGGAAGTTTGTACAGAGGAGAGGTGGCAGGGAGTGAGGTGCTGGAAAAGTGAGGATTCTAAGATATTTGTGTGCAAATTCTGCAGGGTTGAGTTGTGGCCGGGACACGTCATCATGGCGGTCTGGACTGGATAGAGAAGAAAAGGGAAAAAGAATGACTCATGAGAGAAGAGAACAACTCAAGACATCTCCGGTGAGTCCCTGATTTCAGGGGTTATTTTGCTTCTATATTGGATCAGTGCTGTAGTCACTGTAATGTGATCTGACCTGAGCTGGTGTCTGATGTCTATGTGGTCTCAATATGGCAGTGTTGTAGGTTATACCTGAGCTGGTGTCTGACTACTATAGGGTCTCTATATGGTGGTGTTTTAGGTTATACCTGAGCTGATTTCTGACCTCTATGTGGCTCTATATGGCGGTGCTGTAGGTTATACCTGAGCTGGTGTCTGACCTCTATGTGGTTTCTATATGGTGGTGTAGTAAGTTATACCTGAGTTGGTGTCTGACCTCTATGTGGTCTCTATATGGAGGTGTTGTAGGTTATACCTGAGCTGGTTTCTGACCTCTATGTGGCTCTATATGGCGGTGATGTTGGTTATACCTGAGCTGGTGTCTGACCTCTATGGGGTTTCTATCTTGGGGTGTTGTACGTTTTACCCGACTTTGTGTTTTACCTATTTGTGGTCTGTATATTGAGGTGTTTTATGTTATACCTGAGCTGGTGTCTGACCTCTATGTGGTCTCTATATGGTGGTGTTGTAGGTTATACCTGAGCTGGTGTCTGACCTCTGTGTGGTCTCCATATGGCGGTGTTGTAGGTTATATCGGCGCGGGTATAGTGGCAGCGTACACGTGTCCCTGATTGTAAAAGTGAATGCACACCTGACCCTGTGATAGGAGCTACACTTTTACTTTCTTGCTGGTGTTTATTTTAGAAGGTGGTGAGGTGCGGGACCAAGGGAAACGTGGAAGCGGATATTGTATGTGGGCCGGTGGTGGGATATGGATGGAGTTACTTAGCCATGTGTCTATGATATGTTAGACTGTGACAAATGTGTGAGACAGATGGATATGTGAGAGACAGACAGATATATGACTCACTTGGTATTGGGTACTACACAATACAGTTCTTTTTAGCACACTGTATTATGTGGTAAAATGGGTGCATTTATGTCAGAGAGGCCGGTAATATTTTCATGTACAGTAGGGTGGGCCCCCAAGATCAATTCCCCCAGTCCAACACTGCATGCAGTGTCAATCAGCTGTCTCTAAGGCAAGCAAGATATTGACCCTGTATTAAAAGAGGCATGGACTCGCGGGACAAGGATGTAATTTTACCGCTGTATAAAGCATTGGTGCGGCCTCACTTGGAATATGCTGTTCATTTCTGGGCTCTATTTTATAGGAAATATGTAATGGAGCTTGAGAGAGTGCAAAGACCAGCAACCAAACTTATAAGAGGAATGGAGCATTATGAGGAGAGGTTAGAAGAATTGAACTTATTTAATCTTGAGAAAAGACGGCTCTGGGGGGACATGATTAATTTATATAAATATAGTATGGGGAAAATTTTCATGTTAAGCCTCCTCAAAAGACAAGGGGACATTCCCTTCGGATGGATAAAAAGGATTCAATCTCCAGAGGAGAAAAAGAGTTCTTCACTGTAAGAACTGTAAATCTGTGGAATAGCTTGCCTGAGGAGCTGGTCACAGCAGGAACAGTTGCGAGTTTCAAGAAAGGATTAGATAATTACCTGAAACTAAAGAATATTAATACATACGTAGCCATGTAAAATTCTGGATCCTGTATGGTGGCAGCTCTGGGGTTAAAGATGGGGGGTCTTCCCTGGAGCAGATTGGTTCTTGCCTGGTGGGTTTCAGGGCATTCACCAGTGGGGAGGCTGGGCTTGAACTACTTGTCTCCCTTCCTTCACCCACATTTTCCCCCATCCTTGGTTGAACTTGATGGACACGTGTCTTTTTTCAACCATAACTATAGATATTGCACCAAGGGAAAGATCGTACTCATGATACCCAGTAATGCCTAAATTAACAAACCTTGGGGCATAGATATTTCACCAATGCAGAGATAGTACTCACGATACCCAGGTGTTATGACCCATAGGTAAGTAGGTTACATAGGTCAATATGGAAACATTAGAATGTCATAGATGTGTGTCCCAGATAGAGGATAGGTGTGGTGACCTATTAAAGCCACTTAAAAAGAAACACATGTCTCAAAGTAAGAAGTTTTGAAACTAAAGAGAAGTTGGGTGGGCCAGGCTAGAAGAAAAGATGTAGCGCAGCATAAGAAAGAGGCAGTCATATTTTTTAATCAAAATCTAAAATGTATTTTGGCACAATATATGAATATACAAGTAAGTGAAAAGGGGAAGGGGCATTTTAATTTTAAAAGAGAACAGCCATCATAACATTTGTTGTCGTCCTATCATTTTGAATTAAGTAGAGAAAGGGAAAGGGCATAAGGGGAAATGGGAAGAAACCCAAATATCAAAATTTGTCCGGGAAGTGTAAATTTTGGTTTAAAATAGTGGCTGCTACTTTAAGGGACCCATTTAACTTTAAAAAGACAACATATTGAAAGGCGAGCACCCCTGGAAGGTCCCCAGTGGCGTTTGTATTCCAGCAAGATTCTGGGCATATCCCCGGGAGATTCAAAACATCCACCAAGGAAAGGGGACCCTTTGGGTTTAGGAAACCCAAACAGTAAATAGGGGGTCAACAGTACGGGAACTGTGACAAAATTTTTTTAAAACCGATTGCTAGTATGGCTTCAAGCCCATCCCGGGTCGGCCTTTCTTTAGGAAAAGGGAATAGACCCCAGGGTGGGTGTTATCCCCATTTTCCCAAAGCCAGGTTTTCCCTTTGGGGCATTTTAAGGTCGCAGGTAAGCTGACCGGGTGTAGGTGAAAACTCCATCTACCTTTTGGGCGGGAAAGGCTTTCAAAGGGAAAAGGGCCCATGTTGCTTTTCCATACCTTCCTTTGGGCACAAGGTTTTAAAGTGAGGGAACTACCCCCCGGGTTTTTATTTAAAGTGCCCCAGCGACCCAGAAGTTTTTTTTTTTTTAAACCCCTTTCCCTTGCCGAAGTCGCCAAAAACCCCGGTTTTGTTTTCCTGCAAATAAAAACAAGGACCCTTTTACACCTTACAACTGCCTCTGTTCCTGCCTAAAGGACTTATGGGGGTGTCCCTGAGCTTTTTTTTGGCTCACATATGGGGGGGGGGATGCGGGCATTTTAAAAAAAGAGCGAACTTTTAAAAGAGACAAGCAGAGAAAGGGAAACCGCTTTTGCCCTGGTAAAAGGGGAAACTGGGGAAAAACAAAGGGGGCCCATCCAAAATGGTTAAAGCTGGTAAAAAACAATTGATCCCGGGCCCAAATTTTACTACCTCCATTTAATGGCGGAAAATTCCGCAAAAGGCCCACGGGGGGACCTTTTAAAAGCCCAAGCAAGCCCAAATCCCCTTGTTTTTTGGGAAAAGCCCCAAAGAACCGTGGAGAGCAGCAAAAAGGGGAAACCGGGGCTCTGCGGGCAGCAGCCCCAAATTCCCTGACTTTAGGAGAGAGGGTAGCATTGGGCAGTTATGCCCCGCAAGCGGCTTTTCACGTCCTGCGCAAAAAGACCCAAGGTTGTTTGGCTTTTTGAAGCATTTCAAAGGAACTTTCGAGAGGATCACAGAGGGGAGAGCACCCCCCCCAGGGGCCATTGGGAAAATTGTCCTGGCTCCCTTTCAAAACCGGAAACCAAAAAAAGGGGCCTATTTTGAGCTGGGGGGTTGAAGAAATCAAGGACTAAAACCAGGGCTAAAAGGGGGAAAACCTAGCCCGAGGGGGGTTATCTGTGGGGGTTTCGGGCCCGGTGTTACACCTGGGATTTTCAAAATCCAGCAAAAGTCAGCCCCTTCAAATGTATGACCTCTTCCCCCCCTCCCCGATGTGGCTCCCCCCAATCCTTGATCGCAGTTTTATGCCCCTTTCCCTGGGGAGGACCCAGGGGGTGTGTGGGGAAACAGGGGGCCCCAAAATTTTGGACGGGCTTGTCCCCTTTGGGGGAACTTGCGAAATTTAACTGAGGGGTTTTTTTCCGGGACTCCCTCCACCAAACGAAGCATGGGGGTAAGCTCCCCCTTTCCCCCAAAAAGGGGAAAAAGAAACATGCCCCAAAATTGGGGGGGGGTTCAGGGTTGGGTGAAAAGGGGTAAAGGTTGCCCACCCCAAAAAGCCCCTTTTCCCCAACCGGGCCCCTTTGGGTTTGCGGGGGGGGGTAAAGAACTGGGACATGTCCCCGCCAAAAGGCCCAAAACCTTTTGGGGGAACCCCAAGGGAGGGGGGGTTTTTTATACGGGGAAGTCATTATTCCCCCGCAGGGCTAGCTGGCGGTGACGGGGGGAAAGTTTTAAATAAAAATTTAAAAGGGGTTTACCCCAACCCCAAGGGCTCTCATGGACCCCAGGAGTTTGGGTGCCCTTGGGGTCCCAGGCCAGGTGGTGGGCTTAGCCCAAACCGACCCCGGGTTTTAATGGGGGTTGGTTTCTGTATTCACGGTGACCCCCAGGGGACTCCCCAAAACCCGGGCAGCAAAACCCTTGAGGTAGCCATTGTCGCGGGGCCTTTCCCCCAACATTTGCTACCCCTTGACGTGTTTTTCCCCTTGTTTTGGGACCTGGGGGGGGGAAAGAAAAAACGGGGTGCTAAATATAATGTTGCAAGGGTTTTAATTAAAAAGGGGTAATTTTTCCCAAAAGGGTACAAGAAAAAACCTGAAAAGGTTTTCTGGTTGTCAGCCCGGGCGGGGAACCCGGGGGGGAAAAAAAACCCCCCTGGCTCGAGTTCGTTCCCTTGAAAATTTTTAAAAGGGGGAATTGGAAATTGAGCAACGGGGGACCCAAATTTGGGAAAAAACCTTTTGGGAAAAAGCGCCCCAAGGAAATTTTAAAAGAACGCAAAAAAAAAAAGGTGGGGAGAAATTTTGGTGGTCCCCAAGGTCCCCACGTCCCCCGGGTTTTTGGGGGCTGGGACCCCCCCCCCTTGTCGGGGGGGGACCCTTAGGGGGGAGAAAACCCGAGAGGGCGAGTGGAGCGCAACTTTTTTGGGCCAAAAGATTTATGGGGGCTTTTTGGAGGAATTTTGCCATTTCTTGCCCTTGTCCCAAAATTTAAACCCCCCTTTGGCCCCATTTTAAAGGCTCTCTAGTTCCTCTCCCGGAAATTAGAGGTCCCCTTCGAGCGGATCGGAAAGGCCCCGGGTTTTAGGGCCTCTCCCTAAGTGGGCCAAAAGGGGACATCAGCACATCTAGGGGTTTCCTTTGTTTACGCCACCCCCTATCTGGGGCCCTTTCCCCCTTTGGGGGAAACACCTCTTCAAAAAGGAAATAGCAAAGGAGCTTTTTCCCTTGATGTTAAACCCGAAAAAACCTGGAAATCCAACAGGAAAATAAACCCCGGACCGGGGGGCCCCCCCTTTCATGTCTAAGGTAAACCAAAGAACTTTGCTGGCTCCCAAAACATTACCCACCTCTTTTCCCTTGGGGTATTCATCCCCGGGCCCGGGGGGGCGGTGGGGGGTTCAAAAAGACCCTAAAACAATGTTTAAAAAAGGTGGGGGCCCAAGGATGGGAGGGGACTGGGACCCCCTACTCCCAACCAAAATTTTTTTCTCCATTTTGGGAGGAAACCTCAAGCGTCCAAAAGAGTTCTCACCTTTTGGCTTCTATATGGTAGCTTCCCGGGGGAAACTCCTTGATTTACCAAAAAACCCCTGGGAGCAGGAAACCCCCACCAAAAAGGGATTGTGTTTTGGGGCATATTCCCAAAAGATGCGGGGGAAAGAATTGAAAGGCAGCCCCCTTTTCCCCCATAGTGCGAAAAAACCCTCCCGCCCCCCCAAGAACCCCAGCCAGGGTTTAAAAACCGGGTCAGAAAAGGGCCCAAGGGTTTTCCTTTCAGGGGACGGGTCCCTAGTGTTTTCCCAACGGTCAAGAGAAAAGTTTCAAGGAAAGGCAGAAAACCGTATGAGATAAAAGAGGGGGTTAATAAAGTAAATTTTTGGGTGTTCCACCGGGAAAAAAGGAAAATTATAAAAATTTAAAACCATGTAAAACCTTAATCAAGCCCAAAAAGGCCCGTCAACGTCCCAGCAGTGAGGGACCAGGGGGGTTCCCCCCAACCCGTAAAATTTGGCCTCCTGTCCGTTTCCCCGGGAGCTTTGTCAAAAGCACGGCAGGAAGTCAGAGAGTTCCAAACAAAGAAAACCGAGGGGTTTTTTCGGGAACAGCCTGGAGGCACTTGGGTCATTAAACATGACATAATCACAGAGCCGGGGAAAAAAAGGTACTTTTAAAGGCCATATAGGGCCCTGGGGCCCAAGAAAAGCAATCGGCGAAGAGGGGGAAAAGATACTTTCCCCAGGGGTTATAGAGAAGTCCCCAAAGTGGGCGTCGAGCCCCATAGTGTTCATAAACCCAATACCGATGGGAGTTTTGGGTTTTGCAAAGTTTTTTATAAACAAAAAGAAATTTAAAAAACTCATTCACTTCTAAAGCCCGGGTCGATGGGGAAATTGGGGTTTGGGGGTTGGGTCTCCAAAAAATATCAGCCCAAAAGGGTATTTGGGGAGGTTCCCCTCCCCAAAAAGGGGGCCCGGGAAAAAATTTGGGCCCTTTTCCCAACCCCCGATTTGGCCCCTTTTAATTTCATTGTCCTTCCCTTTTTGGGCCCACAAGGGGCTCCCGGGCCACATTCCAGAGGTTTTTTGGGGGTTTTCATCCTGCCGCCCCCTTAAAAAGGGGGCTCTTTCCCTTGGGGCCGGTAGGCCAGGGGCCCGGGGGCCCCGCGAGCCCAGGGGGGCCCCCCCGAGGGCCCGGGTGCTCTGCCCGGCCCAATGGGTTTTCCCAAAACCCACCGCCGCCCCCCGGGGGCTCAAAAAAACCCCGCTCTTTCCGCCCCGCCTGCGCTTAGGGTTTTTTGTCCCCGGCTCGCAGGGGGCGGTGCGGGCTGCGGGGGGGCAGAGGCAGGGCGGCCCCTCCCATGCCCCTCCTTCGCTTTAGGCCTAAAAGTTCACAGCGCAGGCCGGGGCGGGGGTGCCCCTTTTTTTCACAAGGGGGGGCCGCCAAAAGGCCTGCGCTTTGGGGGAAAAAAAAGGGCTGGGCGGGGATTTTCTTTGGGGACGGCAGGAGGTTTTTTTTTTTTTTTTTTTCCCTTTTTTTTTTCCCATCTGAACCCCGGGGCCCCTCCCCCCCCTCCCCCCCCCCCCCCGACGGCCGGCGGAGGCTGGGGGGTTGGGGGGGGGGGGGTTTGGGGCTGCGGCCCCCCGGTTCTGTCCCTTTCATTGGTGGCAGCGGTACGAGAGAGGACGGGCAGCGCGGCTCCGCCCTCTCTCTCTGCCCAGCAACCCGCGGGCTAAAGGAAGCGAGAGCGGGAGCGCAGCGGGTGCCCCTTCCACTCCTTTTTCCCCTGCCAACGGCAGGGAAAGAGGAAACTTCAGGGCACCCGGTAAGTGGGGGGGGGGTGGATTTCAATTTTTGCTGGGGGGGGGTGGATACATTGTGCGGGGGGGGGGGCTGGGGTTCATTTTTGTTGGGGGGAGGGGGGAAAAATTGTGTGGGGGGGGTGGGGGGGGGGGGCTGGGGGGGGGGGGTGGGAAAACATTGGGGGGCTGGGGGTGGGGGGGGGGGTTTTGAAAACATTGTGCTGGGGGGGGGGGGGGTTGAATACAATTTTTGCTGGGGGGGTTTTTGAATACATTGTGCTGGGGGTGGGTTGAAACCATTGTGGGGGGGGTGGGGGGGCTGAATACATTGTGCTGGGGGGGGGGTTTAAAAACATTTGGGGGGGGGGGTTGAAAAAAACATTGTTTCTGGGGGGGGGTTTAACACATTGTTGGGGGGGTTGAAAAAACCTTTTTGCTGGGGGGGGGGGGGTTGAATACATTGTTTCTTGGGGGGGTTTTAAACATTGGGGCTGGGGGGGGCGGAACACATTGTGCTGGGGGGGGGGAACACATTGTGCTGGGGGGGGTTTTAAAACTTTTTGCTGGGGGGGGGTTTTAACAAAATTGTGCTGGGGGGGGGGTTTTAAACTTGTGTGGGGGGGGGGAATAATTGTGCGGGGGGGCTTAATAATTGTGGGTGGGGGGGGTTGAATACATTGTGCTGGGGGGGGGGTTTAATTCATTGTTTCTTTGGGGGGGGGGGTTTTAATAATTGTGCTGGGGGGGGGTTTAATACATTTTGCTGGGGGAGGGGTTTTACAAAATTTTGCTGGGGGGTTGAACAAAATTTTGCTGGGGGGGGGTTGAACACTTTTTGCTGGGGGGGGGGTTTTTTAAAAATGTGCTGGGGGGGGGGGGGGGGTTTTAATACTTTTGGGTTTGGGGGGCTTGGGAAAAAAAGTGTGGGGGGGCTGAATACATTTGCTGGGGGGGGTTTAATTTCATTTTGCTGGGGGGGGGCCCGAATACATTGTGCTGGGTGGCGGAATACCCGGGGTTTGGGGGGGAGGGGTGAGACACGTAGGGTGTTAGGGGAAACCTTTTCCTGTGTTACCTACCTGCGGGGGTTGGGGATTAAGCCATTCCCGTGTTATCCTACCCCGTGGCGCTGTGTACTAAGCCTACCCGTGTTATCCCACCTCTGGCTTTGGGGATCTAAGCCCATTTCCCGGTTATCCCCTGCTGGCGCTTTTTTATCTAAGCCCCAAACCGGTGTTAACCTTTCCCGCTTGGGGTGTTTTATCCCAAGCCTTCCCGTGTTTTCCCATCTGCTAGGTTGAGTATCAAACCTATCCGGGAAAAACCCAAACCCGCCCGGCGCTGTGTTTTCTAAGCCAATCCTGTGTTATCCCACCCGCTGGCCCCTGTGTATTAAGCCTATCCTTTTGTTTTCCTACCTGCGGGGGCCCGTTTTTTCTAAGCCTATTTCCCGTGTTATCCTATCTGCTACGTTGATTTCTAAGCCTATCCGGTTTTTATCCCCACCTGCTGGCCCCTTGGGGCATAAGGGGGTAACCTGTGTTATCCTACCTGGGTTGGGGATTAAAAACCTTCCAGGTATTAAACCAAACCTTTCTTTTCCCCGGGATCCCTTTATTTTCCCCGTCCCCCCCCTAAAGGAAAAAATTTTTCATTGTCTTGTCCCCCATCGTTTTGGGCCCTGTCACAGTGGGAAAGGCCAATGAGTGGGGGGCAGTGATTGGGCCATATGGGTGGGGGACAGGACCACTTATGGGTTTGGGGGGCAGTGACACGGCCATATGGGTGGGGGACAGGGGAAAGGCCTTTTGGGGGGGGAAAGGGTGGGGGGCAGGGGACACCGGGCCCTATTGGGGGGTGGGGCATGAAAAACCGGGCCCTATGGGTGGGGGACCCTTGACCCGGCCAAAATGGGGGAGGGGACAAATGACAAGGCCATATGGGTGAGGGGCAGTGACACGCCCTAGGGGTTTAGGGACAGTGGACAAAGGCCATATTTGGGGGGGGGAAAGTGACACGGCCATATTGGGGGAGGGAAGTGCACGGCATAAGGGGAGGGGCAGGACCCCCGGGGCCCTATGGGGGGGGTTCAGTGCGCGGGTCAGGTTGGTGGCTGACCACCCAGAAGTTACATGACTTAAAAGTTTTGCCCACGGGCCCAGTCCACGCCACTCTCCTAAGTTATAAAAAATTACTACGTGTTGGCCTGTCCATGCGGAATTTTAAATATAATTTAGGAGTGCTGCGGGGGCCTGGTTGGGGGGCCCAGTGCACAGCTCCCCCCAGGGGCCCAAAAAGTGTTAAGACGGCCCTCCCCATAGAACATATGGGCAGCATATTGGACGACCTAGGAAATTTTTGCAGGGACGGGGGAGTCCCCCAAACCATAGTGAACCCGCCCTAGATGCTATAAGGTTGCGGGTACTCTGAAGAGACTTTTGCGCTGAACTTCCAAAAGAATTTATTGTCCAGGCAGACCTTCGGGGGTAGGCTTGGGGGCGTCCTGTACGCTAGTTAGGGGAAGAATCTCCGGTGACCTCAGCGGAAAACTGTCGTCAGCTGGAAAAATTACCCATAATCAAAGAGAGTCCCGGCCTTAAGTGGGCTTTTGAGTCACTGTGAAATCCCTGATGGGGTAGACCGTTTAGGGAATCACGGACCTTCTCCTCTAAATGGATGGCCAAAAAAAGGGGAAAGAAGAAAGGGTGCCCCCGGTGGTTCCTGGCCCTACGGGGCTCAGTAGAACACGCTTGGGTCACAACAATGAACTCAACCGTTGTCAGGGGTGGGGGGGCTTTAGGCACAAAGGCTCTGCCCCAAGTTCTGAGCGGGGGGGGGGGATATGTAAGGCAGCAGCCGGGAAGGTTGCGTGGGTTATTCCCAGCCAGATTTTGGGGCTATGCCTGGAGAAGCCCAAGAACATGACCAGGTAAGGGCCTTGGGGGAGTAAAAAGGCCAGCATAAATGGTGTCGACAGTACAGACTGTCAACACATGTTTAACCATATGTTAGTATGGCTTCCAGCCATCACGGGTCGGCCTTTCATTGGGAGTAAGCATAGAGCGGGGGGTTTTTTATCCCCATTTTCCCATCCCGGGTTTTTTCCTTTGGGCCTATTTAAAGTCAGGGGTTAACTGATGGTTTCGGTGCAATCTATTTCCCTTTTGGGTGAGGCGTTCAACGGAGGAGGCATGTCTACTATACGTCCTACCTTCCACAAGGTGTTAGTGAGGGAACTCCCCTCGGTTTAGTAATGCTAAAACGAGAAAGGGTTTTTTTTATTTTTTCCATTCTTGCTGTGAGGGTTGCCATCGTTTTGTTTTCCTGCAAATAAAAATAGGGGAAGGAGACTTTTTATACCTTACAAGCCTCTGTTCAGTGCCTGAAGGACTTATGTTGTGTCTCGGAGCTGTGGTTGCCCCAAAATTATAACAGTATTCAAAAAGATATTCTTCTTTTAAAATTTAGCAGTTTCCCCACAAAAAAAATGTCTTAAAGTCTTGGCCCTCAGGTTTTCCCCCTTTCCATACTGCCTTTTGTCAGCAGAGCCCTCTCAGTAATGAAGATACCAAGATGAACTGCAGAAGGTTGGAGCAGGGCTAATATGCTATTGTCAGTCAATGGAGACTAGAGGGGTCCATGCTCCATGCAAGATCTCACCTCATGGTTTATGGATGTTTGAGAATTTTTTTTTTTTTTTAAAGAAAAATCACCCCAAAAACCCCGGGAGGACCTGGTCAATGACCTGAAAAGAGCTGGAGCCACAATGATTACCGTAAGAAACACACAAATGTCTCTGTACCAAATATTAACTTCTGTTTTTCCATTATATCAATACTTTTTCTTGTAAAAAATGAAAAAAATAATTTTTAAAATTCAACAATGTGATTTTTGGGGTTTTTTTTTAGTTCGGGCCCCTACAGTTGAAGTGTCTATGATAAAAAAATTTCAGACCCCTCCATCCTTTGTAGGGGGGGAAATTGTAAGATCGCCAGTTATCAAATACTTTTTTCGTATAATATAAAATTTTAAATTTTATATATATATATATATAATATATATTTTTATATATAATATATAATAAAACAGTCTATAAATTTTTTAAAGGGAAAGGGTTAATTTTAACATTGATCACATTCTATAAATTATATACATTTATTTGCATTTTGCTGAGAGAGATAAGTATTTGATCCCCTACCAACCATTAAGAGTTCTGGCTCCTACAGACTAGTTAGACGCTCTTAATCAACTTGTTACCTGTATTAAAGATAGGTGTCTTAAATTATCACCTTTATAAAAGACTCCTGTCCACAGACTCAATTAATCAGTCAGACAGCTTTCTAAGGATGTCAGGAACAAGATCATAGACCTGCACAAAGCTGGAATGGGCTACAAAACCATAAGTAAGAAGCTGGGTGAGAAGGAGACAACTGTTGGTGCATTAGCAAGAAAATGAAAGAAATACAAAATGACTGTCAATCGACATCAATCTGGGGCAACGTGCAAAATCTCACCTAGTGGGGTACCCTTGATCATGTGGAAGGTGAGAGATCAGCCTAAAACTACATGGGTGAACTTGTTTAGCTCAAGGCAGCTGGGACCACAGTCACCAAGAAAACCATTGGTAACACATTACATCATAATGGTTTAAAATCCTGCAGTGCCCATTGGGTCCCCCTGCTCAAGAAGATGGATTTGTAGGCCCATCTGAAGTTTGCCAATGAACACCTGGATGATTCTGTGAGTGATTGGGAGAAGGTGCTGTGGTCAGATGAGACAAAAATTGAGTTCTTTGGCATTAACTCAACTCCCTGTGTTTGGAGGAAGAGAAATGATGCCTATGAGCCAAAGAACACAATCCCCATTGTCAAGCATGGAGGTGGAAACATTATGTTTTGGGGGTGTTTCTCTGCTATGGGCAGAGGACTACTTCACAACATCAATGGGAGAATGGATGGAGCCATGTACCGTAAAATCCTGAGTGACAACCTCCTTCTCTCCGCCAGGACATTAAAAATAGGTCGTGGCTGGGTCTTCCAGAAAGACAATGATCCGAAACATACAGCCAAGGCAAAAAAGGAGTGACTCAAAAAGAAGCACATTAAGGTCATGGAGTAGCCTAGCCAGTCTCCAGACCTTAATCCGATAGAAAACTTCTGAGTTGCCAAGCGACAGTCTCAAAATCTTAATGGTTTATAGAAGATCTGCAAAGAGGAATTCCTCCTGACACGTGCGCAAACCTCATCATCAACTACAAAAAAAGTCTGTATGTATGTATATATATTGTAAGCAGGAGCTGCTCTTGGACGCCATCTTGGCCACGCTTGGCTTCTGGAATCACCGACTTTCGTAGGCAGAATGGCACTCAGACACCAGGTTCCAGTTTAACACTGACCTCAACCAGCTTTATTGAGGCACAGAAGAAACAAACAATACAAACAAAATCCTCAGGCCACCTGGCCACTGACTAAACACGTTAGTCCCTCTCTATACGTGGCCTGGACCTAGCGTCCAGTACCACCAATGCAATTCAGAACTCACCAAACGGTATAGGCTTTCCTCAGCCTCAGCAGCTCTGCTGCTCCAATATCCAGGTAGCAGACCACTCCCCCCGATAACCCGGAGTACCAGACTTTTATAGGCCTCCAGAGATGTGTCCAAGACCTGGCCTGGAACATGGGGAGTAGACGCCCACCCAACGCATTGTCTACTACCAATAAGAGCCGACCCAGGAACGGCTGAAAAGCCAAACTAATCATAAACGGCTGCCAACCACTTAGTGTGGCTGACAACTTATATGGCTGGCTCCTATCCCACCAAGGCCCACCAAGGCCAGGTAACCTTGGTGGCGTGTGTCTTGCAGATCTCCGGCTGCACACCCTCTAGTAACAGAAACATGTGACTATCAGCGGTCGCTCTGCCACAATATATATATATATATATAACACTGAATAACACACTCATACAAAAAAGAAAATTTACAACATACAATTAGTTAGTGCAGCAAAAGAAGGTGTAGTGGACTTTGTAAAAGCGTTTAAATTTGTCTCTCCCATTAACTTGAATGAGAGTTCCAAGTTTAGCCGAACGCTGATGCTCATTTGTAGTCTGAACACACATTCATCTCTATGGTTACGTACAGAGCGCTTCTCGATTCTGATCAGAGAGGTATCGGGGCTCATTTAGGAGATAGGTGTGGGTCCTAGAAGTGTGACCTGTACCTATCTGACAATGATGACATATCCGAGTGATATGCCATCAATGCTAGTAGGGAATAAAGGCAGGAAAATAGGTATTTTCAATTTGGTGGCTATTTATAAATATATAGTTTATTCGATGTGTGTGATGTTGTGTTATAGGGACAAAGAATGGGGGATTTTAACATATCTGAATGAATAAAAACATTACTGAAGGGAGATAAAAAAAAAAATTATCATTATGTTTTGCCACACATGTCCATGCTGATCGGAAAATGAAATTAGAAGAAAGGAAGAGATGTGGGTTAGATCAGTGCAGACATGCTGCTAGACACAATGACATTTCACTTTATGTCATATTGGTTGCGTGAGAGGACATTTGGAATGGAGTACACCAATATAGGTACATAGGAGGGAGGTAGCTATCACAGCTCTCCAGACATGATAACTGACCATTGGAGAACTTCTAGATAGTTTGTGTTAATCTACCCCTTTCCCCAATGCTCAACAAAAATGAAGAAGAGGACTTTGGAGCGAGCATGAACAGTGAGGGGGCATGATGATGTAACTACTCTTCAGTGAGAGAAGATATGCTCTACTGGGAGGAGAAACTCGAAGCTAGGTTTTAAAATGTAAAACTTAAAGCTGAATGCAATGACTGCAAAAGCATGAGGTAAGAAAACCCCTTTAAGGAGGAACACAGTTTTTCATTTTTTTTTTCACTATCCCATTGATTCTGCTTCTCTTTTTGGATTTTGCAATATTTTCAACATAAAATAGTGTTTCTTGGGACATTGTATATTGAAACCAGATGCAGCATACAATGTCACAGACACTGCTGCACAAGTAATTGACTAGAAGATCCAACCAATTATCATGAACATTTTACTTGTAAAACCCCTATTAATGAATTGCATGCAGTGATTAGAGGTTTAGTAGCACCTCCACATAGTACAGTGCTGTACTACATGTCCTGTACTGCTCTTTACATGTGCCAGGATGAGGGGCTTCTTTGTGCACCAGGTAAGGGAGGCCTCATTTTCTTTATTTCAGGTACATAACCCATAGAAGCTCCTGTCTTTAAACTGGAAAGTAATTTCCAGCTCCTAGCAGCAATTTCTGACTATTATATGTAAGGACTTGATTTATCTGTAAGGCTATGTTCACACGGCTTAATTGCGGGACGTATTACGCCCGCAATTACGGCGTGTGCACGGGGGCGGGGAGCCATCAGCCCGCTGGCCCCATAGACATTAATTATTCTCGGCGCGTATACGCCGTGAATAATTGACATGTCACTTCTCTCCCCGCTCGGTGTATTGTCCGAGCAGGGAGAGGAGACGTAATCCATAGTTCCTTAGAGAACTGTGGATTACTGTAGAGACTGGGACGTATTTCAGCCCGTAATTCACGCAGTATGGCGTGAATTACGGGCTGAAATACATCCCAGAATAAGCCGTGTGAATATAGCTTATTAGTTATCTGCTTAATTTTCTTTAATACTTCTTTTACATTATGTTGGATGCCAGTTTGTGGCTCCAGAACCAATTATTAGTTTCTGACTTCATTATGCAATGGTTTCCACATACACTGGTCGTCCTGGAACCAATTAAAATTGTATGTTGAGAAACTACTACAATGCATGTGTAGATCAAATATATTGCCAACCTGAATAAGGCTATATTCACATTGGGCGGCATGTATGATTTTTGGCACCCAGGCACCATTTTTTGCACACAATAGTAGTGTAGAATGTGGCTGAACCTATGAACCCAGTCTTTTAAAGTGGTTTACCTGTTCCAGCAGTAATGCTCCTGTATTTGCCGTACTAAAGCTATAAATGTGTAGCTTCATACGGTGGTAGTGCGACCTGCCTCTAGCACGCCCCACCTCCCGATCTCAGGAGCATTACAAAGTGCCATGGCCGCTCTGTAATGCGCCTGATATTGGAGTGCGCCTGGTTAGAAATATAGCGAACGGGGCTGCGCTAGTTTTCGGGCTGAAAAGACACTAGACTTCTGCCGCAGCCCTGTTCATACATGTCATCCATGGTGTATTTGCTGAGCGTACATCGGGGTGTAATTGCACTGCAATACGCCCGAAGTATGCCCCCACAAATGTGGTGAAATCATAGCACTCATTTAGTGTTACAATTTTCAGGCGTATTCCCAAGCGCATACAAAGAGAAAAAAGTGACTTGTCACTTCTTTCTGGCACTTACGTGTTGGGGAAAGCGAAAGTGGATGGGGGCCAGGCCAGAGTGCTTTAGCAGTACACACTGCTATACGCCAGGGGAAAAGCCATGTGAACATACCCTAAGACAGGTGCTTTTTGTCCTTTTTATTACCATAAATGCTCCCCCTCCCATTCCATACCAACCCCCAATCCTATTCCCTGGGCTGGGGAGAAATGATGTGCCCTGTGCAGGCCCTAGATCAGAGCTGAAGCAAATACCACTCTTGGCATTAATGACACAGGCAGCCCCCAACTACCCTTCACCATCTTCATACATTCACCCTCATCAAAGAATGCTTGAGGGTGGAAGCTGCTAGGTGGTAGAAAGCAAAGATTTCATTCAATGCCTCTGTGTCCTGCCATGTGCTGAACACTCGGGCAGGGAAATAGCTGCTGTTAGCTTTATAGATGATGGCTCCCACCATTACCAGGCTCAGATCTATTTTATGAGCCAATCTATGCATTAAGCTGGGTCCTGTCCTAATGACATCCATGTACTAGTACTGTATTCAACCCTACTAAAAAGGATATGTAAATTGAGAAGGGGAAAGAGCATCGCAGCCCGGGACAGTAGAACATCCTAACTGTCCAGGAAAATTCTGGACTGATGGCATCTATTCATTTAGGCTGTGTAGTGGTGTTATATTTTGGCAATATATGGCACTGTTATGTGGAAACTATACTGCATGACACTGATGGAACAGTCACGCAAAACACACATAGGAGTGTGATGTGGAATGCCTGGAGCGTTTTTGACATGGGTGAGCCTTGACAGATGGGTACTTTTACTAATAATTTAAAAACCTTGGGAGTAGATTTGCCTGACTGTGGTTATACTCTTGATATAATATAGAAGACTTATACAAGAAGTATTTAAATAACCCTCTGCTTTCCATATGGATTTTCAGTGTATTTCTGAGATGACCATATTTGTATTTTTGACTCTTAAGAAAGGGCAATTAATTATATTTATTGTGGATCGGGGTATGACTCCAGTTTTGTCTATGTAGGTGATCAACTGTGCTGTGGATTGCTATGTTTGGAGGCTTTGATATCATGATGCATAACCTTTAAAAAGGGTCATTGTATTATGATTTGGCACTATAAGGTATGGTTATTTTTATGCTTATATTACACTGTATAGTAGCTTTGTCAACAAAAATTACCACCCAGGACTCCATGAAACATAGACCTGGTGAGCCTTGCAATTATATGCTTTTTTCAGCATTAGCTGATCCTTGTAGGTTGATTTCCAGTTTTGATACAGCAGAAACCCTCTAAGGCTCTGGAGGCATGTTCTCTCACTGGTGTTCTACCAGAGTCCCTCCTGGGCTCTGTGTGTGTTCTACAAGTATTCTTCAGTTGTAATAAGACGACCTGTCCTGGAACTTGGTTCAATATTCCAGAGTTCTAGACGACTTGCCCTGGATAGAGAAGTTCAGCATTGCAATCTTATGAAGGAAAGACCTGGTAGTATGCACTGCACTGGTCATCCTGGAACCAATTAATATTGTATGTTGAGATAAAGTGTTGAGGATAAAGTGGAGTACATGAGGAAAGAAGTAAGTCACCGTCATCATAGCCAGTTGAGATTTATAGCCACCGGACCTAGCTCAACGCCACTACCACGGAAATTTGGACTGTTAAATTCATTCTGAAAGTCTATTCAGGTTGAACAACTAGCTTGAAGTAAAGACTTTATTTTGAACACCAACCAATGTTTTCTTCCTATCAATGCTGCATCACATCATGGACATGCTCCATTAACATCTGCAGGCAGTGATAGGGGTTAGCAACACCACCCCACACAGAGTGTGTGCTGGGAAATATAGAGAGGACTACTACCACCCCTCCTCTACACCTGGAGCATTCCCATATTTTTCAGTTGTATTTGATTCCAGGGTAGTAAGAGAGTGTTGGGTAAGAAGGCCACCGTGACAATCCCCAACAACAACAATCCCCATCCTCTCCGCTGTTCGTCTGGGTCATCACATTATTATAATAGAAAATGATAACTTGTGCCTTACCTGGGGTGGTGGTGTGGATGTCGGTTCCATTTCCAGTTGTATTTTGAGAAGCTAAAGGACAGTTTAGAAAAATAATCTTTATTGCTTGCTGTTTTATATTAAGTTCATTGTAAGCTGTATACATTTGTATGTATGTACACAACAGGCAGACAGAAATGTATCACTTAACTCTAGGGCTAAATGAAGAGAACTTGGGTATTTTAAGCGCTACATCAGACGGACAGAGCTCTACACAAAATAAGAACTGTGGGCTTATTTGGAGAAAGTTATACCAGTTAGGACGGAGTGATTTTTGCCAATGGCGACTTCATTTCTGTTCTTCCTGCTATCTCAAAGCCATGCCATTGTTATATACATATATATAACATCGACATAACTGCAAGCTTGTTTTTTTAAAGGGCAAGTATTTTTCTAAGGGTGGAGTTCAGTTTGGGCAAGTATTTTTTAAGGGTGCGGTTCAGTTTACGATAACCCTATAGGGTTATCGTAAATTGAATTGCACCCTTAGAAAAATACTTGCCCTTTAAAAAAAACAAGCTCACATAAGTTTTGTCGATGTTATATATAGAATTTGTAGGCTGAAATAGGAAAAAAATAAAGTTGAACTTTTGTTGGATTTCTTTTTATATGGACCTTACTGTGCAATGTGAATGCTATCTTTATTATGCAGGTCAGTATGATGTTTTACTACCTTAAAAAATTGAACACTTTTTTTTTTTTTTTAATTTGCCATACATTGTCATTTTCTGAGACCAGCAACATTTCTATTTTTATCAATGGAACTGTAAAAAGGGTGTATTTATGTGGGGTAGGTCTTAGTTTAAAAGTACTCCATTTTGGGGTAAAACGACTTTTTATTACAATATATGGAAAGTATCACAAGGCATTATGGGAAAGGGGCTGAGAAGCCCACAGCGCCCTCTGTTGGTTGTAACAAATCCTCAATTTGCTTTTGACCCACCGAGTCTTGAGAAAGCAAAAAGGATTTTTTAGCCAAGCCAGTATCTCTCATCTACAGACAACGCTGTTTCGGGATTTTTGTCCCTCTTCAGTACAGAGTAGAGAAGATACTGGCTGGCTGTGTGGGAGGCATCGGGTAGCTCAGGAAGGGAAGATCTCTCCTTAAGGAGAGCACCGAACGAACGGCTTGTAGAGTTTTTGTTTTGCCTTTTCGCCCTCTACTTAGACTCGAAAGGCAAAACAAAAACTCTAGCAAATTGAGGATTTGTTACAACCAACAGAGGGCGCTGTGGGCTTCTCAGACCCTTTCCCATAATGCCTTGTGATATGCAGATGCTAAGTAGAGGGCGAAAAGGCAAAACAAAAACTCTACAAGCCGTTCGTTCGGTGCTCTCCTTAAGGAGAGATCTTCCCTTCCTGAGCTACCCGATGCCTCCCACACAGCCAGCCAGTATCTTCTCTACTCTGCACTGAAGAGGGACAAAAAAACCGAAACAGCATTGTCTGTAGATGAGAGATACTGGCTTGGCTAAAAAATCCTTTTTGCTTTCTCAAGACTCGGTGGGTCAAAAGCAAATTGAGGATTTGTTACAACCAACAGAGGGCACTGTGGGCTTCTCAGACCCTTTCCCATAATGCCTTGTGATATGCAGATGCTAAGTAGAGGGCGAAAAGGCAAAAAAAAAACTCTACAAGCCGTTCGTTCGGTGCTCTCCTTAAGGAGAGATCTTCCCTTCCTGAGCTACCCGATGCCTCCCACACAGCCAGCCAGTATCTTCTCTACTCTGCACTGAAGAGGGACAAAAATCCCGAAACAGCGTTGTCTGTAGATGAGAGATACTGGCTTGGCTAAAAAATCCTTTTTGCTTTCTCAAGACTCGGTGGGTCAAAAGCAAATTGAGGATTTGTTACAACCAACAGAGGGCGCTGTGGGCTTCTCAGCCCCTTTCCCATCCTGCCTTGTCATATGCAGATGCTAAGTAGAGGGCGAAGAGGCAAAACAAAAACTCTACAAGCCGTTCGTTCGGTGCTCTCCTTAAGGAGAGATCTTCCCTTCCTGAGCTACCCGATGCCTCCCACACAGCCAGCAGTATCTTCTCTACTCTGCACTGAAGAGGGACAAAAATCCCGAAACAGCGTTGTCTGTAGATGAGAGATACTGGCTTGGCTAAAAAATCCTTTTTGCTTTCTCAAGACTCGGTGGGTCAAAAGCAAAAAGGATTTTTTACAACCAACAGAGGGCGCTGTGGGCTTCTCAGCCCCTTTCCCATAATGCCTTGTGATATGCAGATGCTAAGTAGAGGGCGAAAAGGCAAAACAAAAACTCTACAAGCCGTTCGTTCGGTGCTCTCCTTAAGGAGAGATCTTCCCTTCCTAATATATGGGAAGGCAAGATTACCATGCTAATGCAAATCTGTCATGGCCACATATTAATTATGTTCATTTTTGCATTTGATAACTGGGAAAATGAATAGTATTTTGAATTTTCAATGATTTTTATGGATAGAGTTCAACTGGAGAAGTAACATGGCAGGTCTGAGGTTTTCATTAGACCTCCATCTGCCCTGTAGGGTTGCCATCTGGCCGGTATTCCACAAGCCTGGCCAGTATTCTCAGCTAAAGGCTGATGCCAGTATATTATCTAAACCAACCCTATACATGACCATTAATTTATCTTTATATTACCTCTTTAATCCTTTGGAGGGCGTAAAGAGAAGGAGCAGGACTCTAAACCCCTGCTCCTGCTGTCAGTGCAGGACTGATGGGGTGGGGAAGAGAACAAGCCCCCAGACTTAGTGGGGCAGATTTATCAATAGTGTTTAACGTTAAGACAGTTTTAAGTTAGACCAGACATTCTTACAATGCGCCATATTTATCATAGTGTTGATAAATATGGCGCAGGTTAAAACTGTCCAGTCTAACTTTACACCATTTTTAAGTTGGCTTACTTTATGCCACTAACTGTACACAAATTTGGCACATTTTTGGAGCAAGCTGGCACACTCTAGGTCACACCCACTTTATGGTAGTAGGGTATGGAAGTTGATATTTTAATACATCAGATATATGCTGAAGTGTCAATACCAATAATGTTTATATTTTTATTGTTTTTAAATGATAAATTTATAGATTGAAATGGCAAATAATATGTCTGGGAAGCCACACCCACAAACAAACACCGGTTTTACTTTGGCTGGTATTTTTTGGTAAAGAAGGTGACAACCCTGTGGCCATGCTACTGTCTTACAAGGTTTTCTTGGCTTCTTTTTTATGCCCGAATTTTGGTGCATTGTAGTCACGCTCACGAGGCCATACCCGCTTTCAGTAAACCACGCCCACCTGCAAGCAGAGTGCAGAAACAGTCTTAAGCCCAAAATAAAGAGTTAGGGACATACTGCGACAAATGAATGCCACTTTTAAAGACACATGTGAAGACATTTTTCTGGTGCAACCAGGTAGGAAAATGGACATTGCATTCAGGTAATGGAAGGTAATGGAGGAGTTACCTTCTCATATAACTACATAGATTCTGCGTTAATGCTGACCATGACAATCTAAGTAGTTAAACACCAAGAATCTTAGCTATCTTAAATCCTGGCCACTGCAAATAACAGCCGGCATCTGCTGCGTATAGAGTGGGCTTAGCATCTGAGCCCCCTCCATGCACTTTGTCATCCAATATTCCTTACTATTAGATGGTAACTAACTCAAAATACAGTTTGCCAAAAAGACAATTAAATACCATAATTTAACCAATCACCACCCTAACTTGTCTAAAACTAAAACCTAACTTTTATTAAAGTGCTTTTACTACCTATTCAATATATTAAAATAGATGGGTTTAGCTATGCTGTTATCCTAAATTCTGATAATTATCAGTTTCTCCTATAGTGCCTGCAGTAATACATTAATTCATGCACTTGGCCCATCATCATGATGTAACTGTATGTCAGGACAAGATTACTGGCCCTTATTTTCCTATCTGGATGCATCAGAAAAGTGTCTTAAAAGGAGTCAAAAAGTGACACATTTATTATGGGCTTAAGAAAGTTTTTGCATACTGCTTGGCAGGTGGGCATGGCTTACTGAAAGTGGGTGTGACGTAGTGCGGAAGTGACCGTGACTATTATGAACCAAAAACTGCATCAAAATTCGGTCATAGAAAATAAGCCAAAAACCCTGGTCTAAAAGTAAGACCATTCTGAAGTTACATGAATTTATGAAGCAGCATGAGCCACCTTGATGAATCTAGTGCATTTTAGACTTTCTGTCTAAATTTTAGACAGTGATAGTAAATGAGGACTACTGTATTTGCCCTAACATGTTTACATGCAGAGAGCTATCCACCTGCTTCAGAAACAACCCCATTTAGGTGTGTGAAACAGTTTCTTGTCACAGAAAATTTTGTACACTATCTATCATGTCTGATCACACCTTAAAGAGGACCTATCATCTCCTTGTAGAAGTAGTAGTGAACTGAAAATATACAACTTTTCTCAAATACATATAATTGGGGAAATAAAGGCAATTGCTCTCAAATGTTTAAAGTTCTGGCCCTTTAAGGAAGAGTCAGAAGAAGTCAGATTCTCCACAGGCAGCAGAGAGGGATCACTGTTTTAATAACTTTGTGAGACTTCTGGGCTGGAAAAGTCCAGTGTGCACAATGGAAACACAGGGAAGGAATGGATATAAAGATATCTTCCTGTGCATTATGGAACAGCAGGAGGAGACTAGAAGCAAACGCAACAGGGAATTCCTATCATAGCTATCTGCTCAAGACTCTATGAGGAAAAATGGTTGCTTTGGGCAACAAAGACAGTTTTACTCAATTTTGGTAAATTAGGTCCTAAGTGTACATAGTGAGAGACTGAGATTAAAACTTGCAGACTAACCATTTCTAAGTAGCTGTGTCCTCCTTTAGCAGATTAACCTTTTATAAGCAGCTGTATCCTCCTCTTGCAGATTAACCCTTTATAAATAGCTGTGTCTGCCTCTAGCAGATTAACCCTTAATATGCGGCTGTGTCCTCCTCTTGCAGATTAACCCTTTATAAGCGGCTGTGTCCTCCTCTAGCAGATTAACCCTTTATAAGCGGCTGTGTCCTCCTCTAGCAGATTAACCCTTTTATAAGTGGCTATGTCCTCCTCTTGCAGCTTATCTCTTTAGGCTAAGTCCACAAAGCATATGTCAAATTGCCATCCAAAATCTTTTAGCATTTTGATATTGCTGGACCACAGCAGGACTGCGATTGCTGCCGCAGGTTTGTGCAACAGCTGCGGTCAGTTTACGGATTTGTCGTTGGTCCCGAGTGGAATCTGGCGGAATATACAACATGTTGCATATTCTGCTGGGTTTTAAACCCAACGGCAAAAAAATCTGTGCTGTGTAAAGTACAGCATGCAGCAGAGGGTACCGTCGTATTTTTGGCAGATTCAAATCTGCTGAAAATCCGACCGTATTTCTGTACTGTGTAGACATAGCCTTAGTAGCAGCTATGTACTCCTCTAGAAGATTAACCCTTTAGAAGTAGCTGTGTCCTGCTCTAGCGGATTAACCATTTATAATGAGGGGATCAATATTGCTAACTACCTATGTTATGAATGGTCAATATTACTACCTACCTACTTACTGGGGAGCTTATTTACCTACTTACCTTCTGGAAGGCCTGTTTACCTTTCTATCTTTTACCTAACCACCTACTCAATGGGGGACCTAGAGTATATACCTACTTGCTTAATTGGAGTATACCTACATAAAATGGGCTCCACCTATCTGCCTACCTATTTTGGGAGTGTGCCTGCCTACTATGTGGTGACACAAGACAAAATTAAAGCTGGGTGCATAAACTGGAGCCCTATAGCCATTTTTGGAATATTCTTACTGTTATTGGCACAATAGAGTCAACAGGGGCATCAGTAGGCAGTTTTATCTGGGGCTTGTGCAGGACAGTTTGTCAGGCCATTGCCAGGTTCCAGGCTGCCATTGTCTTTTCAACTGTATACGCATCCTCTGGACGGGCATACACTAGAAAGCTACTGCGGAGCAAAGAGCGAGAGCTTCCTGCTCAGCAGAGTACTCTGGTGGGTTGGGCTTGCGGCCCGTCAGAGTATCCAGCACAGGAGGCGTGAGAATGTTATCACGTCACCTGCGCAGCATAATGATGTCATGCCTGTGCGGGAACACGGTGCAGCGAGAGGTTCATCAGGGGAGTGGGGAGAGGTGAGTACTATTTTTTTTATTGGCCCTATAGTCCTAACTACATACTGGGGGACCCTATAACCTACTGGGGAAAATCTATGTCTACCTACATACTAGGGGGCCCTGTTACCTACTGGGGGACATCTATATCTACCTATATACTGGGGGACCCTATTATCTACGGGGAACATTTATATCTACCTATATACTAAGGGAGACCTATAACCTACTGGGGGAAATCTATATCTAACTACAGGAGGGCCTATCACCTACTGTGGGACATCTTTACCTTCCTACTGGTGGGCCATATAACTTACTGGGGGACATCTATACATACCTACTGGGGGCCCTATAACCTACTGGAGAACATCTATACCTACCTACTTAATTATTTCCATTCATCATATTTTTGTATTGGACATCTATATACCTAACAGCCGTCTAGGAGAACTATATATCTTCCTTCCTACTGTGATAGTATATATACCTACCTACCAAAGTGACCTCTTTACCTACATACTGGGAGGCCCTATATACCTTCCTAATTACTAAAAGTGGCTGTATACCTACCTAGAGGGGCCTCTGTGTACCTGCTTACATACTATACCTACTTGTCTACTGTGGAGGACAATATAAAGTACCTACGGGGGCCATATCTATCTTTCTATATACTGAGGGGGGGCTATCTACCAAGGGTGCCTATATTCCTACCTACCTACTAATGTGACTTGTATACCTACCTATCAAGGGGCTATATACAAACCTACCTAATGAGGAGACCTATATACCTACCTATTGGGGGATCTATATACCTCCCTAACTAATGGAGGCCTATAAAGGAACAATGGGTGACTCCCCATTCCCCACAGCAAACACCTGTCTTTTCTATAATAGGAAAGTGGGTTGCTGTGTGGATGGGGTGTCACCATGCTTTCCTATATAAACCCCCATTAGGCAGCAAGTTAAATAAACCCTCCAGTAGGTATATAGGTCTGGAAAAGTGAGGATTCTAAAATGTTTGTGTGGCAAATTCTGCAGAGATATGTTGTTGCTGGGAGACAGTCAGGGCCGGATGGAGAAGAAGAAGAAAGGAGAATGACTGTCATCAGAAAAGTGAGTCACTTTATGTATCTGCACTGTAATAACTTATGTGTGCAGATCCTGAGTACAACTGGCAGCTACCACTATCTGATCACTGTATGGCAATAATATATGTCTGCAGAGCTGCCTGTGTACACTTGTAGCCACAACTATATTATCACTACAGTTGAAACCATAAGTTTACATACGCTATATAAAAAGACACATATTCACGTTTTTCTCACTATCTGACAGGAAATCAGAATAAACCTTACCTGTTTTAAATCAGTTATGATTACCAAAATTATTTATATTTGCCAAATGCTAGAGTAAAAGAGAGAATTTTTAAGGCATTTTTATTACTTTCTGTAAAGTCAAACGTTTACAAGCACTAGGATTACTATGCCTTTAAAGAATTTGGGCCTGCCCAATAAGGCATCATTTGGTTATGCCTACCTTATTGGTATTTATCTTAAATACGATGCATCTAAGTACACCTTAATGTATAAGAAGGATCCAATGATAAGTCCCTGATGAACCCTATTCATATTTAGCGGGGGGAGGGGGAGCTGGAAACGCGTAGGACATAGACTGGGACAATATATATTCTGACAAATTGCTTTGAGGTACTTTACTGGGACCTTGATAGTGCATCAGTATTTTGAGATCTTTGTATAGGTATTTAGGTATTAATTAATATTTCTTTGTTGACACTTTGGGGTATTTAGTACACTGTAGTAGATTTAGATATAATTTTGGTTAGTGTATCTTGCTAGGATCTTGACGGGGTCGTCCTTATCGGGACGGTCGCTCCGCGTCTGTATAGGTAGGCTTAGTAATTAGATATATGTAAGTTTTATCTTGTGGTATATTTTAGCGTAATATTAATAAAGGTTAGTTTTTTTTATAGATAAGTAGACAACTTTTTGTAGCTTTTCTTTGTTAAATTTTGGATAAGTTCTCACGATAATATCAGGAAAAAGGCTGTGCCGTATATAGGTTTCGAGGCCATCTGTTTTTTCGTTGTGCATATCAACCCAAGAACAAAAGCAAAAGACTATGTGAAGATACTGACGGAAGCTCGTAAGATTGTATCATTATCCACAGTGAAATGAGTATCAACTTGGGCTGTAAGGCCACTCTACTCCAAAAGAAACATATAAAAGCAATATTAATGTTTGCAAATTAACACAGGAACAAAGACCTACATTTCTGGAGACATGTTCTGTGGTCTGATGAAACTTAAACTGGCCATAATGACCATCGTTACATTTGGAGGGACATAGAGAAACTTGGAAGCCTGAGAACACCATCCCAAGTGTGAAACACCGAGGAGGTGGCAGCATCATGCTGTGGGGTTGTTTTGCTGCAGGAGAGACTGATGCACTTCACAAAATAGAAAGCATCATGAGGAAAGAAGATTACTGAAGCAATACTGAAGCAACATCTCAAGACATCAGCCAGGAAGTTAAACCTTTGGCAGAAATGGGTCTTCCAAATGGACAATGACCTGAAGCATACTGCCAAACTGGTTACAAAGTGGCTTAAGGATAACCAAGTCAAGGATTTGTAGTGGCCACCATAAAACCCTGATCTCAATCCTATTGAAAATGTATGGGCAAAGCTGAAAAGGCAGGTGCCAGCAAGGTGACCTACAAACATGACTCAGTTACACCAGTTCTGTCAGGAGGAATGGGCTAAAATTCCTACCAACTATTGTGAAAAGCTTGTGGAAAGATATCCAAAACGTTTGACCCAAGTTGTACAGTTTAAGGGTAAATACTAATTAAATGTATGTAAACTTTTGACTTTGCAGAAAGTAATAAAAATGCCTTAAAAATTTTTTCTCTCTGATTATTCTTGCATTTGACAAATATAAATAATTTTGGTAATCCTAATTGACCTAAAATGGGCAAAGTTTATTCTGATTTCATGTCTGATAGTAAGAAAAACATGCATAATGTGAAGGAAATAATCACTTACTGATTGTGTAAGTTTGCCCACTGACAAAAGAAATGAACAGTCTACAATTTTAAGGGTATGTTAATTTTAACATTGAGAGATAGAGTATCATAAGTAACATTCAGAAAATCACATTTTAGAAATTATATAAATTTATTTGCATTTTGCAGTCAGAAATAAGTATTTGATCCCTCTTTCAAACAAGAATTAAAGGGGTTGTCTCGTGACAGCAGTTGACAACGTTTTATGCTAGTTGGCAAGCAGAGCTTGTGAAATGGGGGGGCATGTTTCTCCTCCCAGCAGGGAGTATCTTCACTCTCTGCAGACATGCCTCCAAAGTGTGCACATGAGGATTCATTCTGTGTGAGCCGCGGGAAGGGAAAGGTTCTCAGCTGTCACTGGAATCATTGTAAGTGAAAAACTAAGTGTAACTCTTTAGTTTATATTTAAATTTCTTGCTCTCTCTACATACTTTGTAACTGGAATGGACATTTGACATTCAGGACTCTGGGAAAGATGGGTGATTTTTTTTTTCTCTGTCACTCACACAATGATATATCTTGCAGATTGTTACACCTCTGACCTAAACAGATCTGCAGAACAAAACTATATGCATTATCTGTTTGTGTTTACATGGGACTGCACATCTGTCTCACAAGTGGTTTTCATGGGACTTCGCATCTGTCTCACAAAACTTTTTACGTGGTATTGCACATGAGATTTACGTGGCTCTGCCGATGTAAGACTGAACCTCTTACATGGGACTTCTGTGTTTTCTGTTTTCCGTGGTTCTGCCGATGTAAGACTGAACCTCTTACATGGGACTGCTGTGTTTTCTGTTTTACGTGGGACTGCACATGAGATTTACATGGGACTGCCAATCTCTCTCTCTCCTCTCTCTCTCGTCCGTGCATGTCGATGCTTGTGCATACATCCCCCTGCGCATTCCCATCCACGATCTATTCACTGCATCTCCTTTGCCTGTGCATTCTCGTGTGTGAACACTCAGCCGACAGCCAGTAATTCTTTATCTGGGTGTAACCTGACCTGGGCTCAAACACCGTTGCTAAGCACATATAAAGCAGCCGGTTCTATTAAACCATAGCACTTTGCCAATGGTAATCAAGGACGGACATTGTTAGATTTTTGGTCCCCTAATTTTAAACTATGATCTTCGTACTGAGACAACCCCTTTAATACTTGGTGGCAAAACCCTTTTTGGCAGGCACAGTAGTCAGGCATTTTCTGTGATTCATGATGAGGTTTGCGCACATGTCAGGAGGAATTTGCAAATCCTCTCTGCAGATCATCTCTAAATCATTAAGATTTTGAGGCTGTTGCTTGGCAACTTGGTGCTTCAACTCCCTTCATAAGTATTCTATGGAATTAAGGTCTGGAGACTGGCTAGGCACTTCACGACCTTAATGTGCTTCTTTTTGAGCTAGTCCTTTGTTGCCTCGGGTGTATGTTTTGGGTCCTTGTCTTACTGGAAGAGCCAGTCACGACCCATTTTTAATGTCCTGGTGAAGAAAAGAAGGTTGTCCCTTAGGATTTAATGATATATGGCTCCATCCATTCTCCCATTGATACGGTGAAGTAGTCCTGTGCCCTTAGCAGAGAGACACCCCTAAATCATAATCTTTACACCTCCATGTTTCCATGCTTGACAGTGGGGATGGTGTTCTTTGGGTCATAAGCAGCATTTCTCTTTATCCAAACACGGCGAGTTGAGTTAATGCCACAAAGCTCAATTTTTGTCTTATCTGATGACAGAACCTTCTTCCAATTACTCACAGAATCATCTAGGTGTTCATTCTCAAACTTCAGACAGGCCTGGACATGTGCCTTCTTGAGCAGGGGGACCTTGCAGGCACTGCAGGATTTTAAACTATTACAGCGTAATGTGTTAGAAATAGTTTTCTTGGTCATTGTGGTTCCAGCTGCCTTGAGATCATTAACAAGTTTCCCCCTGTAGTTATAGGCTGATATCTCACCTTCCTCATGATCAATGATACCTCATGAGGTGAGATTTTGCATGGTGCCCCAGATCAATGTTTATTGACAGTCATTTTGCATTTCTTCCATTTTCTTACTATTGCACCAACAGTTGTCTTCTCACCCAGCATCCTACTTATGGTTTTGCAGCCTATTTCAGCTTTGTGCAGGTCTATGATCTTGTCCCTGACATCCTTAGAAAGCTCTTTGGTCTTGCCCATGTTGTAGAGGTTAGGGTCTGACTGATTAATTGAGTCTGTGGACAGGATTCTTTTATAAAGGTGACTATTTAAGACAGCTGTCTTTAATGCAGGTAACAAAATGATTAGGAGCGTCTAAATGGTCTGTAGGCGCCAAAACTCGTATTGGTTGGTAGGGGATCAAATACTTATTTCTCACTGCAAAATGCAAATAAATGTATATAATTTATGCAATGTGATTTTCTGGGCTTTATTTTTGATATTCTATCTCTCAATGTTAAAATTAACCTACTCTTAAAATTATAGACTGTTCATGTTTTTGTCAGTGGGCAAACTTACACAATCAGCAAGGGATCAAATAATTATTTCCTTCGCTGTATAGTGTGTGTAAACTTCTGGTTAGCACTGTATATGGAGGTAATATACATTCTGCAGATCATGTGTACACTGGTATCTACCACTATATGGTCCCTGTATGCAGAGCATCTGCATAAAACTGGTAGTCACATGTGGCAGTCACATTTGGTCATGGTCTAGCAGTATTAATTGGTCCTTCAGTCAAGGGCGTCGCTAGGCAGTTTTATCCATGGCACAACCCCCGGATAAAACTGCCTGTGCCCCGAATCTCGCCGGGGTCCAGGCCGCTGCCGTGGGCCTGGAGCACCAGGGCAGCTCCTAGGTGCGGGCATCGCCTGCCGATCTCTGACTGCAAGGCTGTTTGACAATGGCCGTGCAGTCAGAGTCATAGAGAAGGCAGGACGGACCTTTCTCCCTTGTATGTACAGCACTTGGTGAGTGCTGTACATACGTGGAAGCATCACAGAGGGCGTGATGAAAGCCATGCATCACGCCCCCTGTGACGCTAGATCTCCTAAGCTGACAGCCTCTGCCGGCCCAGGAGGTCCCGGGCCCTGCGTGACGCCGTAAGCGGCGTGATGATGTCACGCCGCTTACACCGTTCACCAGCTCCAGGACCTGGGCGCGCGGACCGTGCTGTGGTGAGTAGCTTTTTTTTATTTTATTATCATTAGGTAAGGGGGCAACAATCTGGATAAAGGGGGCATATTACTGGCTAAAGGGGCAATAACCTGGCTAAGGGAGCATATTACTGTCTAAAAGGGGCATATTACTGGCTAAGGAGGCATATTACGGCTAAAGGGGGCATATTATTGGCTAAGGGGGCAATAACCTGGCTAAGGGAGCAATAACCTGGCTAAAGGGGGCATATTACTGGCTAAGGGGGCAACAATCTGGCTACAGAGGGTAACAATCTGGCTACAGTGGGCAACAATCTGGCTCAAGGGGGCATATTACTGTGTAAAGGGGGGAAATTACTGTGTAAAGGGGGCAACAATCTGGCTAAAGGGGACAAATTACTGGTTAAGGGGGCATATTACTGGCTACAGGGGGCAGTAACCTGGATGCAGGGGGCAACTAATTGGGTACAGGGGGCAGTCACCTGGCTAATGGGGGCTCCAATCGGGCTAAAGGGGGCGACTACCTGTGTACAGGGGGCTACTACTTGACTACAAGGGTCAATTACCTGCCTACAGTGGGCAACTACTTGGATACATGGGGCAACTACTTGATGACAGGGGGCATTTACCTGGCTACACTGGGCAACTGCCTGGCTACCAGGGGCTACAACCTGGCTACAAGAGGCTACTACCATCTGGTCACTGTATGGCAGTAATATACGTCTTCAGAGCCTGTGTACAACTGATAGTCACGTGTGGTGGTCGCGTTTTGTCAGGGTCTGGCAGTATTATTTGAGCCTTGAGTAGTAATAGTTTTGGGTCTTGGTTTTGTAGGAGTTTTTTTCAGTAAGAATGATTCGTCTGGTCTATTTGCTCCATGTATCGGTGTATTATTTGGTGACTGTTATTCAGGGGTATTGCACTGTCGGAGGAGAGCGCTTTTGAAAATGCAAATTTGTCAGGGCTGATTTTCATTGTACAGTGACTGCTGAGGTGATGGACAGGATCAATGTGGAATATGCAGAAAATTAGTGACAGAACAGGCGTTTCGTCTCTGTAAAAATACATGCCGCAGTTCACAATGTGGCATGAAAAATGAACCCAGCCCTACTGAGCAAAATGTAACACAGAGGGCCCGGGCTCCAGATGTTTTGGGACCCTAGCAACGCTCCTGCCTTCCATAGTAATATTATTGGGTCTTGGTATTGCAGGATTTTCTTTAGTAGCAATCATGCGTCTGGTATATTTCCTCCATATACAGGTTTATTATTTGGTAACTGTATGACTATTATCTAGGAATATTACACTCATACGTAGGTGAGAGGTTTTGAAAAAGTCAATTTGTCAGCGCTGATTTTCATTGTACAGTGACTGCTGTGGTGATGGACAAGATTTATGTGGAATAACGTATTTTTCGGACCATAAGATTCACCTAGGTTTTAGAGGAGAAAAATGGGAAATAAAGAATTTGAAACAAAAAGTCCGGGCTGAAATATAGGTATTGGCACCATTTTGGGATACATGGGACTTTTTGATAACTTTTTATTCCAATTTTTTGGGGACATCAAGTGACCAGAAAAAAACACAATTTTGACGTTTTGGAATTTTTTACTTCTATGCTATACAGCGTACAGGATAAATTATGTCATAGTTTAATAGATTTGACTTCTACGGACGTGGCGATAACAATTATGTGTAATCTTTTATTTTTTTATTTGTAAAATGGCAAAAGTGTATGATTTGAACTTGAACTTTTTTTTTTTACTTTTTTTTTTTTTACTTTAACACTTAGTCCCCCTAGGGTACTTGACCACTAGGGAGCAGAATGCCTTGTCCTATATACAGCAGTACTACCTTATTGCTGTACATAGGATTTTAATTCATTCATTACCTATTACACCTTGCCATAGGTAGGGTGTAATAGATGTACATACATGGCAGCTGCAGAAGCCTGCTTGAGGCTTCCTGCTGCCATGGCAATGTTCCTCCCTGCAATTACATTGTGGGGGGAGGGGTGATCATACAGAGGAGCAGTGGGTGGCAGCTGTTAACGGCAGCTGCAGGATGTATTGATCAGCTGCATGCCTCTGCTATGCAGCGCTCTATAGGGCCAGTAGGAGCCTGGACAGGAGTGATGCTGCGGGAAGCCGGCAGCGGAGTTTAAACCCTTCCCACACCATCGCTCCTCTTCAACTTCCTGCCAGCCCGAGAGAGCTCATTCGGATTATAAGACACTCCCTCATTTCCCCCCAAATTCGGGGGGAAAAAGTGCGTCTTATAGTCCGGAAAATACGGTATGTATAAAAATTTGTGACAGAAACATAAATTTTTTTCTCTGTAAAAATACATGCCACAGTTCACACAGTAGAGTGAACAATGCAGTGTGAATCTAGCCCTAGTGAATAAAATGTAACACAAAGGGCCCAGGCCCCAATTTTAGAACCCTAACCCTAATTTCTGCCGGGTCGAGTCGTGGCCGGGAGAAGTCATCATATTCTGAGTCGTTTGGAGAAAAAAAGGGAAAAAGAACCCCTCAGAGTAGAGAACTACTCACCAGAAAAGAAGTCTCCTGCAAGTCCCTCAGTGTCTGTGGTTATTTTACTTCTGTTTTATCAGTGCTGTATTTACTTTCATTTGATGGTGTCTGACCATCCTGTTGTCTCTATATGATGTAATTGCATGTTATATCATCGCTTGTATAGTGGCCGTGTCCGTCCTTGTAAATGTGAATGCACACCTGTTTCTATGTGCCATTTTTACTTTCTTGCTTGTGTTTATAGTGGTGTTTATTTTAGAAAGTGGCGAAGTGCATGACCAAGACAAAATCTGGAGGCAGATATTGTATGTGAGCTGTTGATATCCTGCAAATATAAAACCCTTATACAGATCCATGGACAAAAAAAGCCATTTTTGACTCTTAGAATACTGTAACAAGTGATGACCATGATTTATGAGTGCGAAGAGGGGCCTGTAAATGAACGTGTGGCGTAAAAAGTGAGATTGCGGTCTGTAAAACGGGGCAGTAAATTTAGCTACAGCTTCTAAAGTTCTAGCTATGCCACTGGCTGAGGAATACTTGTGAGATGGCGGGAGAGATATACGGAGACTGTGTTTGTAAGGAAGCCTCAATTTTTGGAAGGGAAACCAAATGTTCATGTACAAGTTACATAGCTGTGAGTAAAATTCTATGACACCTCATATTATCTCTCAAGTGTCTTCCTTTATCTCTCACCACATTACACATCAAGTCTTCTATTGTAATCTGTAGAAAACTGACTCAACAAAACTGTGAAGCAGCTAGATTAATGTGCTTATTTGACTTCTGACCAGACCTGATCACTTTGCCATTGATATACTGTAAAGAATCAGCTCCTCCACTCAAAGGTCGTACCTCAAGAAGAGGATCTTACCAGATTCTGTCCTCTTATTTTCTGTTAAAATAAAAGCAAAAACGAATTCTCTGTAACACTGAGGAAAATCATCTGACTTGCTAATGATATGTATTAGAGAAAAGTCTTGTAAAGTTATCTACTGTGCCTTTTCATATTTTGTCTCAAAACAGATAAGTTCTCTTTAACCTCTTCCCGACATTGGATTTAACCATATATCTAATGCAGAAAGGTGTTTCCACAAATGGATGTATGGGTACATCCAGGACATCGGGTGGGCCCAAAAACAGAGCCAGTAAGATCGGTGCATGGAATCGGCTGCATAATACAGCTGGTTTCATGCGCTATTGGCCCGGAAAGGAGTTTACTCCAGTCACTGCTGATTAACCCCTTAGATGTCATGGTTAATTGCGACCGCGGGGCTCCCTCTTTCTCCATTGCTTTAGAAGTGCCGTGAATTTCTCATAGCAGTCCTTTCAGGATTGGTGATCCTTCCACATGCACCCAGAGACTAACAATCATAGCAAGGAGCGCAACATCTTCTCTGTTTCTGATACAATGGCCTGTACTTTTTGACATTTTTAAAAACATACCTGAACAAATGACTCCAGCATCCTCACTGTGACCGCAATTACTGATGCCCCAGCCTCTGTGACCACACTGCCACAAATATTGTTCGCTTCCTAAACATTGTACATTATCCAGCAGAATACTGCCAGAACCTTCTCCAAAATGTGCATCAGTTAAGGCAGAAATTCCATAGCCACAGTTGATCTGCCTGCACAAAACATGTGCGTCATTAATGTCCCAACTGTCATCACATACGGTTCCCCATGCATTGCTGTAATAGATCTCTACACGTCCAGCACATCTATCATTGCCACCAACAAGTCGTATAGGAAAAATGTCTGAAACGAAAGGCAAATCAATTTATGATTTAGGATTTGTTTTATATTTTATATTAAACCAAAAACAATTCCAGTCATTTATCCTGGATTTACTAATGTATACTTGCATCAATGCATGTTCAAGTTATTGTAACAACAACCGACAATGACCAGAACCTTTCACTTCAAACTATACCCATAAAAATAGCCATATAGAGATATTGACATTTCTATCGCTTCATGTAGTGTAGCTAATCCACATCTATCTATCTGTCTACAGTATCTATCCATTTTTTATTAGAATCTAAAATAATAACTTGTTTCTTACCTGGGGTGGTGATATTTCCAGTTGTATTTTGAGAAGCTAGAAGAAAAATTACCGTAAATTAAAAAAAAAAATACTGCAAACTGATTTTTATTGAGTTCATTGTCAGCTGAATAAATTTGTACTTATTTGGGTTAAATATTGCTCCATCCACTCAGGACTGAGTGAATTTGGGCAACAGTGTTTTAATTTTTTTTAAAACTGGCTTTCCAAGAGCCATAATTTTTTAATGTATCCATCAACATAGCTTTATGAGATCTTTTTTTGTGGAAGAAGTTGTATTTTCAATGGCTCATTTTAATGTACCATATAATGTATTGGGATATCAAAAATTAGGGTGGAATGGGAAAAATTCAATTGTGCCTTTTTTTTTGTTTTTTCAATTTCATGGAGTTCACATTGTTTTGTGAATGACATGCTAACTTTATTCTGATGGTCAGCACAATTACGGTGAAAAAAAATCTGTATTTTTTTTTATTATGTGCTATTACTACTTAAAACCTTTTTTCATAATTTGCCTAGAATCGCAGTTTTATGAGACCAATAACATTTAATTTTTTTTATCAATCGAGCTGTGTGAGAGCCTGACTTTCAAGGGCAATACACATTTCGTAACAGTCCCATTTTAAGATACATATGACTTTCTGATGACTTTATTGCAGATTTTTAGGGAGGCAAGGTGACCATTCAAATGCAAATCTGGCATTGGATTGTATATGTTTTACAGTAAGGTTTCATTTTAATAGATTGGACTTTTATGGACATGTATTGTCCATAACAATAAAATAAATTGATTTTTTATTTGACAAATGGGAAAAAGGTGGGTGCTTTGAATTTTTCAGCTTTTTAAGTCTCCAGGCTTTAAGTCTCGTAATCTATACTACAATGCTAAGGTAATGCAGTATAGTGTACAATTACCACATTAAAATCAGAGGAAGAGTTTAATAGTAGGAGTGATGTGGCAGGCCTGGGGTCTAGATATTACAGTCATGCTAACTGCCATTTTTTCCCTAGAGATTGATGCGTTATCTGTGGGAGCTGGAGTGGTTCTCACGCAGAAGACTCCTAAAGGCAAAACCATCATCTGCAGTTTCTTCATTAAAGCCTTCTCCCCAGCACAAAGACACCATCGGGGATCGTGAACTGTTGTCCATTAAATTGGCTTTTGAGGAAAGGCATCTTATTATAGAAGAATCTTGTCACACGGTGAATATTTCCACTGTCAAAAACAATCTCCTTTATCTCCAGACTGCAAAACAGTGTAATCCCTGATAAACTAGATTGTCTCTCTTCTTCTACTGACTGCCTGCTACACTTCAGGCCTGTGGAGAAGAATGTCAAAGCAGATGTCCTCTCCCATTCCTTAGATACTGCTGGATCTGAAGCCAAATCGCAGCATATCATTTCACCTAAACATCTGATCTCTGCCACTCCCATCAATCTTCGACGGATCCCACCCAGGAAATCTTTTGTACACTCAGCCCTGAGGAAACAAATTCTCCAACTGGACCACCCAAGCTCGCTGGTCAACTTGGAAATTCAAGAATTCTTGTTGCTGATTTCTCAACACTATTGGTGGCTTACTCTGGCTCAGGACGTCAAAGATTTTGTCTTTGCTTGTTCTCCCTTTGCCCATAACAAGTCTTCACGTCAGAAACCCTCGGGACGTTACAAACTGCCAAACTGGTTACAAAGTGGCTTTAGAATAACCAAGTCAATGTTCTGGAGTGGCCATCACAAAGCCCTGATATCAATCCTATTGAAAATTTATGGGCAAAGCTGAAAATGCAGGTGCGAGGAAGGCGACCTACAAACATCGCTCAATTGCAGCAGTTCTGTCAGGAGGAATGGGCTAAAATTCCTAAAAATTGTTGTGAGAAGCTTGTGGAAGGATATCCAAAACGTTTGACCCAGAAAGTAATACAAATGCCTTAAAATATTCTCTCTCATTATCCTGGCATTTGACAAATATAAATAATTTTGGTAATCCTAATTGACCTAAAACAGGTAAGGTTTATTCAGATTCATGTCAGATAACGAGAAAAACATGCATATGTGTTTTTTTATATAGTTTATGCAAACTTCTGGTTTCAACTGTATGTTCAGATTAATATTCCCAGTCTCAAGCTTGGCTGGTTCTTTTGTGGACCCTTCGCTCTGGAGACATCTACGAGGTCCAGGAAATCCTGGGTTAAAAATTTATCAAATGTATAAGGTTTTATATTGTCGACTGGAAGGGATTTGGGCCCAAAGAAAGTTCCTGGAAACCTGGGAAAAATATTGATGCTCCTGACCTCCTCAGGAGATTTTCACTTTGGCATACTCAGAAGAAGAGCTGGCTTAAGGGGGGCTACTGTCATGATAAGCGCCGCGACCCCTGTTTGATACATTCCTGCACTCCCCATCCCGACACTCACTTAGCTTTGCATGCTCCTGCTCTGCGTCTCTGTCTATGGCCAGCGCACACATACCCAGTCTTTATGATATAAAGGTCCAGCACATTCCTAATGTCCAGTGGCTGACCACCTGTCCCTTCATTAGGACACTTTCCCCTGCAGCCTGTGTCAGATTCGTGGGGATATCTGCCTTGTATCGTGCTGCTTAGCTTGTTCCTGTGTTTCCTGGTTTTGACCCTTGGCTTATGTTTATGAACTATTCTTTGCTTGCCGCCTGCCCTTAACGTTCTGTCTGTAACCCGGTTACGCCTCTGCCTGCTCCATCTATAATCCGTTAGCACATCGGCTGTCACCGTGAACAGCCACGTCAGGGGTAGCAATGTGGGAGTTCCCAGAGCCAAGTTCATCCTGCCTTGCAGCAGGCTCTGGTGAATACTGGGGAGCTTCTTAGATTTAACTCACTGGCGTGGTTTGTGTCCTCTCTCGCTGTGATCCAGGGTATCCACCACCTGCCACTTGACACACCCTAAGGTGCTAAAACTTAATAAACACCCCTAATAACTCATTTGGGAAACTACACAACTTAAGGAATATTTCCAGAGCTGTATGTAGGAATAGTGAGTATATTGACCCAACAGGTGTTTCGCATACTTTTTTATTGTTGGAAAATGAACATGCTAAATTTGATTTTGTCCAATAAATGCAGTTGCAGGTGAAATTATTTTTATTTTCACAACAAATCCTGGAAAAATAACACCACAGAATTGACACCATTTTGGAAACAACACCCTTCAGGGAATCCATCTAGGGATGTATTGTGCATTTTGGACCCACAGGTGTGTCACAGTATTTTTTAGCATTGGGACATGAAAATGGAAAAAAACAGCAATTGTGCTATTGTTTTTATGTTTACATTTTTACAGCATTTGCCATGTGGTATAAATGAAATTATAACTTTACTATGCGAATCGGTACAATTACAATAGTATCCATTTAAAACATGTTTTTATGTTTTACTACTTTTACACAATAAAAAATTTTTGGGGCAAAATCATTTCTATGTCGTGCTATGCTGAATTCCATAACTTTTTTTTCTTTTCTGTATGGAGCTGATTAATGGCTTGTTTTGTGGGATGAGTTGACCTTTTCATTGGTATCATTTTGTGGTTTATATGAATCTTTCATCGCTTTTTATCAAAGATTTTGGGATGCGGGATAAACAAAATCCTAGTAGCGTTTTTTTATTTAAATCAGTGGTCACCAGGCAGTGTTAATAACATTAACTTTATAAAGCAGGTTGATAATTTTACAGTGATACCACACATAAATTTTGTTTCATGTTTTACACAAAATGCTTTAAAAAAAAAAATAAAAATCATAGTGCGATAGTCATAACTGTTTTATTTTTCTCAATATGGGGCTGAGTAGTGGCTTATTCTTGGTGGGATAAGTGACTATTTTTATTGGTACCATTTTGGAGGACATTTGACTTTTAGATCACTTTTTAATTTGTCTTTTGAGGGCAGGATGAAGAAAATACAGCAATCCTGCTAGTGTTGCTTATTTTTATTTTTTACAGTGCTGACCATGGTTTTGTATTGTAGCATTTTAAAATATACATGTATATACACATATATGAGGTGTACTCACTTTTACGTGATACTGCGTATATATAAACATTATACATATTTGGTATCACCCCGGCCATATTGTGTAAAACAATGTTTATGCATCTCTATGTACTGAAAGCTAACTTCAAAATTGCAAAAAACGCAATTATGTCATCTTTTTTTTTTTTTTTAAGTTAACATGACAGTTTTATAGCCTAGGTCATTATGCATGCGCCGTTACCAAATATGTATACTTATTATTTTGGGGGGTGATATGTAAAGGGCACTGTGCATTTTTAACTTTTCTTTTTACTTGTATACTTGTCAGTCACCATGTCATGTCGGGGATGGTGACGTTACAAACAACCCCAAAGCATTTCTGCCAGCCTTTTACCAGGTTGTTGTTGCAGTCATCAGCACCTCCCTGCACGATCGCCGTAAGCTCCCTCCCACTGTCTTTCCCTTAGATGCACGTTCACAATTGATTGTGGCACCTAAGAGGTCAATCGGCTGTAACTGGAGGGCATTCTCTGCTTCGGAGCCCGCACAATAGCCTTACCGTAAACATACAGCAATTTGCGGAAACCCAAAATGTGTTGTCTCACTATGCTGTTTGACAGAGCCGCAGGCAGCATTGGGCTTACACTTGTTGGTGAGGCTGTGGGGGATCTACATCAGTGGCTGACCTATCCGCTCTGCTGTTCCTACTTGATCCTGTTTCAGTGACATGAGTGCTGGAGGTTTATTAACAGCAGTGCACAAAGCTACAAAGCTTAAAAGAGTTTAAGCTTGTCAGTAAGTAATGTAAACAAACCCTTGTCTTCAAGATAAGAAACAGAGCAGGTAGTGATGTCACCAGCTTGGCTAATGGTGCAGCTGGTTTAAGAAGACAGAGGTGGGCAGCAACTAGGGAAGCTTGTGTAAAAAATCAGGAAATAAGATCTGCTGATCAGCTTCCATAGCAGCTGGAAGACTAGCAAAGGCTTTCATAACTGTCATGTTAACGTACCGCCATCTTGTTACACCCTTCTGATTTATTTGTAAAATGCAGAAGGGTATACAAGTGATCGAGCTGATCTTCCCCCTATATATCTTATCAGGTGGGTATCAGTCAATTCAGCAGCCAGAATTGTCAGATTGTCAGTTATTCTATTTTTCTTTTTCTTTACATTTTTTAAAACATACCTGAACAAACGACTCCAGCATCCTCTTCATGACCACATTTATGGATGCCCCACCCACTGTGACTGCACTGATGCAAATACTGTTCACTTCCTGAACACTGTACATCATCTAGCAGAATACTGCCAGAACCTCGTCCAAAATGTGCTTCAGTTAAGGCATAAATTCCATATCCACAGTTCATCTGTCTGCATACCACATGTGCATTATAGATGCTCCATATATCATCGCATACTGTTCCCCATGCATTGTTGTAAAAAATCTCTACACGTCCAGCACATCTATTGTTGCCACCAACAAGTCGTATGGGATAAATGTCTAAAAAGTAATCACTTTATGAGAGTTTTACTTTAAATTTAATTAACAACCATTCCAGTTATTTGTCCTGCATTTTCTCCTGTATATTTACCCACATACACTTCCATGTTATTGTGATATATGGTCAATGGTCAGCACTTTACAATTCTAATTAAAGATCTGTGTCAAAAACAAGTGTTTTGGACACAGATTTGCTTCCAAAACCCCATAGACAGGAATGGGACTCATTTTCTGACTCTAAATCCGCTGGGAAAAAACTGACCTAAAATCAACATAACATACTCTTTGAAATCCGTGTTGTAGAATGGTAGAATGTTAGAATCTGATGAGAATCCGATTAATACATTTTACTCGTCTTATGGATGTACCATGACACTTATATTGACAACAAAGACTTAAAGGGGTTTTCTCACTACAAAGATTAGCTTTCAACATAAAGGGACAGTTAAATGAAGACTTTTTCTAAATACATTGGTCAACAGACTTTACTCTCATGAGAAAAGAGCTTTTTTATGTCCACACAGGTTTCTATGGTTACTTGCATACCAGATGGACATCTGTTATCTGATAATTATATTATATCTAACAAGATTAGCGTCACTGAACAAAAGGTAACTGTGCCATGAGGGCTTAAATACATGACTTTATCTGTAATCTTGTTAGAGATAACAATCTTCTGCACTGTCAGAGTAAGAGCTCTACTAGAAGTTCAATATGCTAATTAGTGTTGAGCAATTTTTATCGACAAAGTTGAAATCGGCAAGGTTTTTATGGTGATCGAAATTTCCAGATCATGCGATAATTAAGGTTAAAATCTGTGCATCATCTATTAAGATCGCGCATTTTTCGGCGCTTCCTGTAATTTTGGCGGCCAGCAAATCAGATTACAGAATAGAGCAGGGTGAGATGTGTGTGCGACGTCATGACTGGATGTTTATTGGTTGCGATTGGCTGGAAAAATCACATGACCTCGTTTTACATAGAACAGCGTTTCCTGTTTTCAGCCTCAGTGTCTCTCAGCGTCTTATAGGGATAGGACCTGCGCTCTGCCTGTGGCCAAACAGCTCAGCGAAATTAGTCTATTTTCTGCACAGAGAAACCTCTACTATTAGCTGTGATCCTTCCAATTTATTAGATTAGAGATTTGAAGAATTTATGTAAGATATAGCTAGAGAATTGTATAGCAGCATCTATCTACCCGCTGGTAAATTCACACGCGGTGGGGGAACGGGGGGGGAGTGGGGGGGGCGGCCCGCGGTCGAACACAGACAACACTATCATAAAGCACACTACTGGATAAAGTTCACCAAGACTCAGTGTAGACAAGTTATAGGAAATCTTATTATTAACAGTTTGCTACTTGATATATTTCCTGGATATTATGGGCAGCCTGAACTTAACTTATATTGTAAATATACATTCATGATCTTAGTATCGTCGGTCTCTTTGTTAGCTGCAAAACTCCACTTTTAACTTAACATATATCATTCAATAGGTGTTCAATTATTATACCCATTCAACCTGTGACCCTGTTGATATCCAATCCACCTTGCTAGTTAAATTACAGGATCCAGCAATCTTGTAGTCATGCACAGGTTGTTTGTTTGCCCAAAAATACCGGTGTATTCGTACGAAAAACATAACAGTTTACGTTGTTTTTTTTTACTTTTTGAGCGCTCCCAGCAACAGTTCATCTGACGCAGCATCTACGTAAATCTTAAAACAAGCAATTCTATATACACCACAGGTGAATTGAAAGTGCAAAAAAATACCGTTTTATTATATCAAAAAACATAACATTAAGTGTTTTTTACTTTTTGCAACACCCAGCACTGTTCATTGACGCAGCATCTACGAAAAATCTTAAAACAGCAATTCTAATTCAACACAGGTGAAATTGAAGGTGCAAAAAATACCGTTTTTTATTTATATCAAAACATAACAGTTACGTGTTTTTTTGGACCTATTTTTGCGCACCCACGCACTGTTCATGACGCAGCATCTACATAAATCTTAAAACAGCAATTCTATATTACACCCAAGGTGAACTTGAAAAGGTGCAAAAAATACCGTTTAATTATATCAAAACATAACAGTTATCGTATTTTTTTTTATTGACTTTTGCGCACCCAGCACTGTTCAATTGACGCACAGCATTCTACGTAAATCTTAAAACAGCAATTCTTATATTCCACCACAGGTGAATTGAAAGGTGCAAAAACATACCGTTTATTATATCAAAACCATACAGTTTAACCGTGTTTTTTGATTTTTTCGACCACCAGCACTGTTCAATGACGCGCATCTACGTAAATCTTAAAACAGTCAATTCTAATATTCCATCCACAGTAATAGAAAGGTGCAAAAAAATAAACCGTTTATTATTCAAAACATAACAGTTACGTGTTTTTTGACTTTGCACACCCACAATGTTCATTGACGCAGCATCTTACGTAATCTTAAAACAGTCAATTCTGAAATTCACACAGGTGAATTGAAAGATGCAAAAAAATTACCGTTTTACTATATCAAAACATAACAGTTACGTGTTTTTTGACTTTTGCGCACCCAGCACTGTTCATTTGACTGCAGCATCTTCTACATAAATCTTAAAACAAAACAGCAATTCTATATTTCACCACAGGTGTATTCGAAAGGTGCAAAAAATACCCGTTTATTATATCAAAACATAACATTTTCCGTATTTTTTGACTTCTTTTGTGCGCACCCAGCAACTGTTCATTGACTGCAGCATCTCTACGAAAATCTTAAAACAGCAATTTTATATACACCACATTTGACTTTAAAGGTGCAAAAAATACCGATTATTATATCAAAAATAACAGTTAAGAGTTTTTTTGACTTTTGGCGCTCAGCCTTCAACGAAGAACCCAGCACTGTTCATTGACGCAAGCATCTACGTAAATCTTTTAAAACAGCAATTCTAATATCAACCACAGTGACAATTGCAAAGTGCAAAAAATTACCGTTATTTATCAAAACATTACAATTTTACGTGTTTATTTTTGGACATTTGCGCACCCAAGCAACTGTTCATTGCCTGCATCTACGTAAATCTTAAACAGCAATTCTTATCACCACAGGTGAATTGAAAGGTGCAAAAATACCGTTTTTATCAAACATACAGTTACTGTTTTTTTGACTTTTTGCGCACACCACACTGAGTTCATTGAACGCAGCAATACTAACGTAAAATCTTAAAACAAGTTCAATTCTATATTCACCATCGGTGAATTAAAAGGTGCAAAAAATACCGTTTATTATACCAAAACATAACAATAACTGTTTTATTGGACTTTTGTGCCCAGTACAGATTTGTTGATAGACACCTTGCAGTTAAATTTGAATCCAGGCAATTTTGTTTTGATTAGAGGGATTTGAGAATAGCTTGATATTGCCGACTTTTAATAATAAGACTTTCCCAAAACTATTCCATACCTTCTCAACATTTTTAATATTTCTGGAACATGAGCGAAATGCAGGTGGTAAGCGAGCAAAGGGGGGTCAGCACATGGGGTAGAGGTTAACGAGAGACGTGCACCTTCCAGTGCTGGCGACAACACACACTGCCAGCGGATCGTCAGTTGCAGGACCGTCAGGCCTGTCATCCGCTGGGTCAGGGCCCTGTGCATCAAATTAACGAACATCGTCGCAATTTCTGATTCCTTCAGTTGTTAATCGCAACCTGCATCTAGCAGTCTTACCCTCCCTCGTCCTCGCATTCACGCCACAAATGTCGCATCAGCATCAAACAGCATCCTCCAACATGAAGCAGACCCAAATGTCAACGTCTTGGTACCCACCACTGTGATTAATCCATTGTCTGAAGACCTCTTTGATGACATAATGCGGTTGGGGTGGGTCAGAAGGCATGTTTAAAAGATCAAGAGGATGATTTATCTGCACTGACGCCCAGTTACTGATGCCAATCAAGGAGGTGAAGGAAGCCGGTCCAACTATTCGGCAAAAATCCCCGTGCGGGTGTGTCGGCACAGCCTACTTCAGTGCCCCTTGCTTGTAGCCCCAGCTTTTGGTCAGAAAGTCAGGACGAACCCAAGTCACCTGTGTTGAATGAAGATGATGATGATGATGATGACGACATTGCGGATAACCATCCTGTCTTTTCCCCCCCGTTCCGCAGAAATTTGCTTGCGAGCGCTTCATCAGTGGACGAGGAGGAAGAACGATGGGGTAAGTGTCAATACAGGGTCCCGCCACAAAAAAGGGAGAGGGCGGGTCGCAAGCAGTCCGCTGATATATTCCGCCAGCCACGTCAGCGCACAAAACCCCCGCTCCTCCTCCTCGCTTATCGCCGTCAAAAAGGTCCAGGACCTCTCAAGTCTCTCAAGCCTGGGCCTTCTTGAGCAAAGGCCTCTGATTCAACTCACGATGTCATATGCCCCCGGCCCTCGCCTTTGCCCGTAAAGCCATAAGTAATGGCAAGAAACCTTAATGGTTAACCACCACCAACATGTCTATCACATGCAAAGGAGGAATGCAAAGAGTTTGAAATGGAGGGAATCACTTGGCGCCAAAAAAGCCCAGACCGCCGCCCGGGCCTCCAACCTACTGTCACAAACAACAAACCATTTGTCTCCTCACCGCCTCCTCCTCCTCTCCGCCACCTCCACCAAGACGTTCTCAGCCTCCCATTTCTCTCAGAGTCATGATCAGGGATCAGAGCCTCCTCTTCAGGCCTCCACCTTACGCCCGAGAACCACCATTCACCGCCCACCAGAGACCCATCCTACCCCTTCTCCTTGTTCCTTTTCCGCCAGATTTGATGACCTGCACGCCGTACAGGTGGCGGCCAGTCTAGAAAGCCAGCCTTCTGTCTTCCCAGTTTTGGGAGCAGAAGAAACACTTTAATTAACAAACAAAACCCAAACCAATCCCCAAGCCAAAAGCCTGAATGTCGCCATTGCCAGGCTTTTGAGCCTTGGAAGATGTTGCCTTTTTTCCGCTGGGTGGACCAGATGGGTTTCCGCCAACGTCATGGCCCCGACTCCCCCAATACCAGATGCCGAGTCAGGCATTTCTTTGGCCAGAAAAGCCTTTCGCTCCCTGGCCAAGCCACGATGTCAATCTAAAATTTCAAGCGCGTTGCCTGCACTCTGTGTCCGGAAAATTTCAATCTCAACCACCGACACATGGACTAGTTAAGCACGCCAAGGCCGCTATAAATCTCCTGAGACAAGCTCACTGGTTGAGCTGAGGTGGATGTCTCCTGGGGGTGACGGTGGCTCATCAGGCTCGGCGCACGCTCTCTTCAAAAAACCGCAGGGATGGAGTCAGGCTCTTTCCCCCACCCCCCAAAGGTCCCTCTGGTGGCATCACAGTGACCCAGAGACAAGACCAGGCCGTGTTGAATTAATCTGCCTTGGAGAGACAACCAACAACACAGATCAGGGGAGCATGTGTACGGCTCTAAGACAACGGACCGCAGCGCTGGCTGGTTGACAAGAAACCTTGCGCCAAGGCCAGGAGTGTGCGATAACGGGCGAAATCAGCTGGCCGCCCTTAAAATCGGTGGCTGGAGCACATCCTCATGCCTTCACATGTACATGAGAACCATGTCCGTCCAGCAAATTTGAACCCAACCACCGAGAAGTGGAGGCAGGTGAAAAGAGCTCTGCACCATCCATGCCAGTTTAGAAGAAGCCACCAAAATGGTCAGTTCGGACAATTGCCCTTGTCAGCATGAGCATTGTGGTTATTCTATTCTGGAACGATCGTGACACTCTGAAAACAACAGGTCCCTTCCCCCGCCAGCGACGGAGGAGGAGACGGACACAGAATCCGGACACGGAGCCTTTCTTTCTCTCCTCCGTCAAAATCCACACGGCCCGAACATTTCACAATTTTCTCATCGGCTTCAAGCAGTGGTTTTGGGGTTCCTAAAGCAGTGCAAGGTGGCGGCATCAGCTCCAGGGTGCATCATCTCATCAAGTCAGGGCTGTGTTGAAGCTTGCCAAGAGCACGAAGGAGGAGGAGGAGGAGTTATTCCTAGACAACCGATTTTTACCTACCGACGTCCCTGCCTTGGTAAGAGGTGGGTTTTTGGCCGCGAATCTGAGGCTGAGGAGGAAGATGAGGAAGATCAGTTTTGCTAGTGCCCCTCGAACCCAGAGGCTTGGGAAATAAAAGGCTACCATTTCCCACATGAGGCGTGAATGCTCCATTTTCCTTCCTCCAACATGATCCTCCGACAATAAGGACCATCAAAATGAACAACAGTTACTGGGTGCCACCCTCCTGGATCCCCGGTTACAAAACAAAAATCAGCTACTTTCCTTCCACCTCCACCCAAATAGAGAGTAAAATGCAGGAAATGGAGACCTTTGCCTGATTGATTCAACGGATACATCTGTTGCGTCATGCTTCACGTCCCCAGAAAATGTCACGTGGAAAACATCAGCGACATCCGCAGTAAGAAGTCAAGTAGGAGTTAGCGGCAGCAGCAGGCAAGGTGGTCAGAAGCCTAATGGGTGCCCTCTGGCAATCTTTAGTTTACCATCCCCACCCTCACCAACAGCATGCAATGCAGGGCAACACATCCAACACACAAGTAATCAAGCTTAAGATCATGTGGCACACTATCTGCGTCTCCAACACCGATGTTTTTGCATGTGTTCCGGACCCAATAGACTTCTGGGTATCCAATGGACGAATGGCCCTGAACTGGCTCCTCACGCCATAGAGTGTTGTCCTGCCCAGCAGCCAGCCAATCTTGAAGCGGTACCTTCAGGCACAGCTGGAGGAGTCATTACCAGCAAACGCATCTCCCGGCTTTCCACAGATAATGTGGATCGTTTGACTTTAGCAGCAAGATGAATCATGGCATCGGAATCTCTGATATTTTTGTGGCCCCCCCAATATGACCGAGTCACGACTAGTTTGCCAGTCTACTCATATTCCTTTACAAACAGAAATTTGTGTCCTCTTGAAAACTTTTTTTTAAAATGATCATTTCTTCTTACTATGCAATTTTTATTCTCTTTTCCCAACAGTTCTTTTGCTGGTTTATGCTGTGAGATAGCTGTAAAAGACAGCAAGGTTTCATGACAACCACCGTATTCCATTTACTTCACTTTATCTTAAGAAGTTTTCGCATTGCCAAATTGGTTTTTGAGGTCATGTTGCTGTGAGATACAGCAATAATACATGGTCCTTTGAACAGAAAATGTGACTTCCTAAGTGGCATTTTTTCTCCCTCACAACTTCCCCCTACAATTTTTTAATAATGGCGAGAAGCTCATAATTTTATATAAGTTTTTGTGGGCCATGTTGCTGTGAGAAACAGATATAATTATGGTCCTTTTGGAACAGAAATGGGCTTCTAAGTGCATTCCTCCCTCACAATTTTTAATAGTTGGCTGAGAATCATATTTTATAATTATTTGTGAGTTTGGGGTCCATTTAGCTGTGAATACGCAATATAATCATTGGTCCCTTTGTACCAGAAAATGTGGCTTCTATTGGCATTTCTCCCTCACAAATTTTAAAACGTGCTGAGAGCGTCATTTTTTATATTATATAATTTTGGGTCATGCTGCATTTGAAATGCAGCCAATACTACTACAGGTCCTATTATAAAAAAAAAATTTGTTTCAAACAGACATTTATTGTTCTTCACAACTTGACCAAGTGCCGAGGTCTTGCTTCATGAATTTTTGGGGGCATTTTTGGCTGTCGACAATGCTGCAATACTACCAGTCCTTTCCTATTCTAAACAAATGTCATGTTTCTAACAGACAATTTGTTCTTCACAATTTGTCCAAAAAGTGGCTCAAAGAGGTCAGCGCTTTGCGGAACTTTTTGGGGCGCATTTTTGCAGTACATGCCAGCTATACATTGACGTTCCAAATTCAAACAAATTGGTTGTTTCTAACATACATTTTCGTTTTTCTCAAATTTTTCACGAGTGGCTCAAGGGTGATGGTGCTGTCAGAAACAGGAATAGGTAGGGCACTGTTAATGACACATATTGCAAAATGACTTGTTTTTTGCAAGATCTTTAACATAGCTATCAATCCCTGTATTGAGACAACCCATTTAATACAATGAAAAAAAGAGAAACAAAGACATGGTGGATTCCATCCTATTTTAAAAATGTGTTTTCTAGAATTAAAGTACTAAAAAACTTGCATGTACAAAATAGCTGTTAAAAAAATTCCTCTGAATTGTACAAGGGAGGTACAGGAAAACTTGACCAGATGTAGGTTATTCAGAGGACATGGAGTATGGAGCACGGACAGAGAACAAAGTACAGAGACCATTTCCTCCAGCACGTTGAGTAAAATGAGAAAAAGAATGCCAAGATAAAGGGCACCTGGGTGTAACAGGAGCGTTAACCACCAGTATTTCCAAGTGAAGCTCAATTGGTCCACACTCATACGGAGGGGCAAGCGCTACCCAGGTATTGACTGTGTACAGAGGAAGGCTGGAGTTCTCACACTTCCGCTTCCGCACTCTGCTTCAGCACGACAGTTTTCGTTGCTGCGTCATCAGGGCATTTTAACCTGCGTGTTAATAGATGACGGACGCCAGCCTGGGCTTTCACCGCACCCACTGTAACTCCGGCCCTGGTCATGCTGTGGCCCAGGACAGGTATAGTCAATGTCCAGTTCAACTAAAATGGTGGTTGAAAGACTCCTTTTTCCGGCACTTTTTAAATGTGGGGGTCATGCAGGTTGGGGCTCATGCTGTGGCCCAGGACAGGTATAGTCAATGTCCAGTGAAACTAAAATGGTGGTTGAAAGACTCCTTTTTCCGGCACTTTTTAAATGTGGGGGTCATGCAGGTTGGGGCTCATGCTGTGGCCCAGGACAGGTATAGTCAATGTCCAGTGAAACTAAAATGGTGGTTGAAAGACTCCTTTTCCGCACTTTTTAAATGAGGGGGACATGCCGTTTGGGGCTCATGCTGTGGCCCAGGACAGGTATAGTCAATGTCCAAGTGAAACTAACATGGGTGTTGAAAGACTCCTTTTTCCGGCACTTTTTAAATGTGTGGGTCATGCAGGTTTGGGGCTCATGCTGTGGCCCAGGACAGGTATAGTCAATGTCCAGTGAAACTAAAATGGTGGTTGAAAGACTCCTTTTTCCGGCACTTTTTAAATGTGGGGGTCATGCAGGTTTGGGGCTCATGCTGTGGACCAGGACAGGTATATTCAATGTCCAGTGAAACTAAAATGGTGGTTGAAAGACTCATTTTTCTGGCACTTTTTAAATGTGGGGTCTGCAGGTTTGGGCTCATGCTGTGGCCCCAGGACAGTATAGGCAATGTCCAGTGAAACTAAAATAGGTGTTGAATAGACTCCCTTTATCCGCACTTTTTTAAATGTGGGGGTCATGCAGGTTTTGGGGCTTCATGCGTGCCCAGGACAGGTATAGTCATTCCAGTGAAACTAAATGGTGGGTTGAAAAAACTCCTTTTTCCCGCACTTTTTAAATGTGGGGGCATGCAGGTTTGGCTCATGCTGTGGCCAGGACAGGTATAGTCAATGTCCTAGTGAAACTAAAATTGGGGTGTGGTTGAAAGACTCCTTTTCTGCACTTTTTAAATGTGGGGCATGCAGGTTTGGCTCACGCTGCTTTCCAGGACAGGGATATTCAATGTCCAGCTTAATAACATGATGTTCAAATCTTACTGCCTTTCGGGCACTTTTTTAAGTTGTGGGTGATGCAGTTAAAGGTCAGGCTTGGTAACACAGACAGGGAAAGTAAAATGGTCTGTGACTTTTTTCTGTGACATTTTATAACCTAAGTGTGTTGCCTAAGATGTAGCACCGTATCCATTTGACTGTTTGGATGTTAATTTCAGCTTCTTCTCCTGCCTTGTTTGGGTGTAATAATGAGGTGTTTGTTGCTCTCCATAGACTTAATGTCATCACGCATAATCATGCTCAACTATCGAAAAACCTTATCGATAGCGGCCGACTATCGACTATCGATCGATCTCGATAGCCAACGCAATCGCTCAACACTAGACAGGACTCATTAAGATACTGGGAAATGGACACAATAAAAGACAGGGAGACTAATGAACAGAGCTCTGATAGCAACAACCCCTCATTCTGCCAAACTAGGAAATATTATAGAGAGGCTAGAAATTAGCCAATTACACTCAATGAGCAAAGGCTGTGCAACATGGTTAGCTAATAGGCTATAAGAACATGTTTAAGTATATATCTTCTATAAGTTGTTGTAAATGTAAAAGAAAGTAACTACTGCAATAATACCTCCTATGTACAAGAAAAAAAGAACTATAAAACTACCTCATATGTAAAAGAATATAACTACTATAAAACTTCCCCCAATGTACATGAACATAACTACTACAATAGCATACCGTATGTACTGTACAAGACTATAACTACCATAAAACTTTCCCTATATACAAGAAAATAACTACTTTAATACTGCTCCCATGTACAAGAAAATAACTACTATAATACTGCCCCCCAAGTACAAGAATATAACACTATATACTGCCCCCTGTATACAAGAATATAACTGCTATAATACTGCCATATGTACAAGAATATAACTGCTATAATACTGTCCCCTATATAAAAGAATATATCTACTATAATACTGCTCCCTATGTACACGAATATAACTACTATAATACTGCCCCTATGTACAAGAATATACCTACTATAATGCCGCCCCTATGTACAAGAATAATACCTGCTATAATACTGCCCACTATTGTACAAGAATAAAAACTGCTATAAAACTGGCCCACCTAATGTACAGAGAATATAACTACTATAAATACTGTCCCTACTGTAAAAAATATAACTACTATAATACTGCCCCCTAATTACAAGAAATAACTACTATAATACCTGCCAATATGTACAAAATATAACTAACAATAATACTGCTTCCTATGTACAAGAATATAACTACGTAAAACTGCCCTATGTACACGAAATAACTACTATAATACTCTCCCTATTACAGAATATAACTACTATAAACTGCCCTCAAAGTACAGGAATATAACTAATATAATACTGCACCTATGTACAAGAATATAACTACTATAATAATGCCCATTATGTACAAGAATATAACTACTATAATACTGTCCCTATGTACAAGAATATAACTACTATAATACTGCTCCTTATGTAAAAGAATATAAACTACTATAATACTGCCAATATGATACAAGAATATAACTACAATAAAACTGCCCCCCCCTATTTACAATGAATAAATCTACAATAATACTGCTCCTTATGTACAAGAATATAACTACTATAATAGTGCCCCCTATGTACAAGAATATAACTACTATAATAGTGCCAATTTGTACAAGAATATAACTACTATAATACTGCTCCTATGTACAAGACTATAACTACTATAATACTGCTCCTATGTACAAGAATATAACTACTATAATACTGCCCATGTGTACAAGAAGTAATGTAATACTATTGATATAGCAAATTTTAACTTCACAGTAATATCTTATTTTTGTGTTTATGTACTTACTGTAAATCACACTGAAAGCTATAAAAAGTATTGTAAAAATTGAGAAACCATTTGATGACCGTGTGTTTGCCACAATTTTATGGTGCATTATTTATCAAATCACCTTTGCTACTTCTATATTACAAAAGATTCATAATTACTAAAAAACTGTCTCCATCATATATAGATCCCCCGGGGGCCTCACTACATTTCTTTACTACTCTGTGGACAACAGTGAAGAAGCTGAGAGCTATAATGGGAGGTAATGAGGGAACTATCCAGGGACTGGATTGTCATATAAATTGTGTCCATATCTCTGTGCTCATCTTCTGCTGCAGAGAAAGGAGATGAGGAGGTGAGATGGAGGGGACCTAAGGATGTGAGATGGAGGGGACAAGAGAAGGTGAGATGGAGGGGACCTGAGGAGGTGAGATGGAGGGGACAAGAGAAGGTGAGATGGAGGGGACATGAGGAAGTGAGATGGAGGGACTTGAGGGGTAGATGGAGGGGACATGAGGAGGTGAGGGAGGGGACATGAGGTGGTGAGAGGGAGGTGACATGAGGAGGTTTGATGGAGGGGACATGAGGAGGTGAGATATGGAGGGGACATGAGGAGGTGAGATGAGGAGGTGAGATGAGATGAGGAGGTGAGATGGAGGGACATGAGGAGGTGAGATGAGGAGGTGAGATGGAGGGGACATGAGGAGGTGAGATGGAGGGGACATGAGGAGGTGAGATGGAGGGGACATGAAGGTGAGATGAGGGGTGAGATGAGGGGACATGGGAGGTGAGTGAGAGGTTTGATGGAGAGGACATGAGGAGGTGAGATGAGAAGGTGAGATGGAGGGGACATGAGGAGGTGAGTTGGGGAGTGAGAGGGAAAGGGGACATGAGGGGTGAGATGAGGAGGAGAGATGAGGAGGTGAGATGAGGGGCATGAGGAAGTGAGATGAGGGGTGAGATGGGGGACATGAGAAGGTGAGATGAGGGGATGACATGAGGAGGTGAGAAGGAGGGACATGGGGAGTGAGATGAGGAGATGGATGAGGGGGCAGGAGAGGTGAGATGGAGGGGCATGAGGAGGTGTGAGAGGAAGTAGATGGAGGGACTGAGGAGGGGAGATGGGGGGGACATAGGAGGTGAGATGGAGGGGAATGAGGAGGGTGAGTGAGGAAGGAGATGGAGGGGACATGAGGAGGTGAGATGAGAGGTGAGAAGTAGGGACATGAGGAAGTGAGATGAGGAGGTGAGATGAGGGGACATGAGGAGGTGAGATGAGGAGGTGAGATGTAGGGACATGAGGAGGTGAGATGGAGGGGACATGAGGAGGTGAGATGGAGGTGAGATGGAGGGGACATGAGGAGGTGAGATGGAGGGACATGAGGAGGTGAGATGGAGAGGACATGAGGAGGTGAGATGAGGAGGTGAGATGGAGGGACATGAGGAGGTGAGATGAGGAGGTGAGATGGAGGGGACATGAGGCGGTGAGATGGAGGGGACATGAAGAGGTGAGATTGAGGGGACATGAGGAGGTGAGATGGAGGGGACATGAGGAGTGAGATAGGAAGTGAGATGGAGGGGACATGAGGAGGTGAGATGAGGAGGTGAGATGTAGGGACATGAGTAAGTGAGATGAGGGGTGAGATGGAGGAGACATGAGAGGTGAATGGAGTAACATAGGATGAGATGAGGAGACATGAGGAGGTGAGATGGAGGGGACATGAGGGGTGAGATGAGGAGGTGAGATCAAGGGGAAATGAGAAGGTGAGATGGAGGGGACATGAGAGGACGTGAGATGGAGAGGACATGAGGAGGTGAGATGGAGGGGACATGAGGAGGTGAGATGGAGAGGACATGAGGAGGTGAGATGGAGGTGGCATGAGGAGGTGAGATGGAGGGGACCTAAGGATGTGAGATGGAGGGGACATGAGAAGGTGAGATGGAGGGGACATGAGGAGGTGAGATGGAGGGGACATGAGGAGGTGAGATGGAGGGGACATGAGGAGGTGAGATGGAGGGGACATGAGGAGGTGAGATGGAGGGGACATGAGGAGGTGAGATGGAGGGGACATGAGGAGGTGAGATGGAGGGGACATGAGGAGGTGAGATGGAGGGACATGAGGAGGTGAGATGAGGAGGTGAGATGGAGGGGACATGAGGAGGTGAGATGAGGAGGTGAGATGAGATGAGGAGGTGAGATGGAGGGGACATGAGGAGGTGAGATGAGGAAGTGAGATGGAGGGGACATGAGGAGGTGAGATGGAGGAGGTGAGATGGAGGGGACATGAGGAGGTGAGATGGAGGGGACATGAGGAGGTGAGATGAGGAAGTGAGATGGAGGGGACATGAGGAGGTGAGATGAGGAGGTTTGATGGAGAGGACATGAGGAGGTGAGATGAGAAGGTGAGATGGAGGGGACATGAGGAGGTGAGATGAGGAAGTGAGATGGAGGGGACATGAGGAGGTGAGATGAGGAGGAGAGATGAGGAGGTGAGATGGAGAGGACATGAGGAAGTGAGATGAGGAGGTGAGATGGAGGGGACATGAGAAGGTGAGATGGAGGGGACATGAGGAGGTGAGATGAGGAGGTGAGAAGGAGGGGACATGGGGAGGTGAGATGAGGAGATGAGATGGAGGGGGCAGGAGGAGGTGAGATGGAGGGGACATGAGGAGGTGAGATGAGGAAGTGAGATGGAGGGGACATGAGGAGGTGAGATGGAGGGGACATGAGGAGGTGAGATGGAGGGGACATGAGGAGGTGAGATGAGGAGGTGAGATGGAGGGGACATGAGGAGGTGAGATGAGGAGGTGAGATGTAGGGACATGAGGAAGTGAGATGAGGAGGTGAGATGAGGGGACATGAGGAGGTGAGATGAGGAGGTGAGATGGAGGGGACATGAGGAGGTGAGATGGAGGGGACATGAGGAGGTGAGATGGAGGTGAGATGGAGGGGACATGAGGAGGTGAGATGGAGGGGACATGAGGAGGTGAGATGGAGGGGACATGAGGAGGTGAGATGAGGAAGTGAGATGGAGGGGACATGAGGAGGTGAGATGAGGAGGTGAGATGGAGGGGACATGAGGAGGTGAGATGGAGGGGACATGAGGAGGTGAGATGGAGGGGACATGAGGAGGTGAGATGGAGGGGACATGAGGAGGTGAGATGGAGGGGACATGAGGAGGTGAGATGGAGGGGACATGAGGAGGTGAGATGAGGAAGTGAGATGGAGGGGACATGAGGAGGTGAGATGAGGAGGTGAGATGTAGGGACATGAGGAAGTGAGATGAGGAGGTGAGATGGAGGAGACATGAGGAGGTGAGATGGAGTAGACATGAGGAGGTGAGATGGAGGAGACATGAGGAGGTGAGATGGAGGGGACATGAGGAGGTGAGATGAGGAGGTGAGATCAAGGGGACATGAGAAGGTGAGATGGAGGGGACATGAGGAGGTGAGATGAGGAAGTGAGATGGAGGGGACATGAGGAGGTGAGATGGAGGGGACATGAGGAGGTGAGATGGAGGGGACATGAGGAGGTGAGATGAGGAAGTGAGATGGAGGGACATGAGGAAGTGAGATGAGGAGGTGAGATGGAGGGGACATGAGGAGGTGAGATGAGGAGGTGAGATGGAGGGACATGAGGTCGTGAGATGAGGAGGTGAGATGTAGGGACATGAGGACGTGAGATGGAGGAGACATGAGGAGGTGAGATGAGGAGGTGAGATGGAGGAGACATGAGGAGGTGAGATGGAGGGGACATGAGGAGGTGAGATGGAGGGGACATGAGGAGGTGAGATGAGGAGGTGAGATCAAGGGGACATGAGAAGGTGAGATGGAGGGGACATGAGGAGGTGAGATGAGGAGGTGAGATCAAGGGGACATGAGAAGGTGAGATGGAGGGGACATGAGGAGGTGAGATGAGGAGGTGAGATCAAGGGGACATGAGAAGGTGAGATGGAGGGGACATGAGGAGGTGAGATGGAGGGGAGATGAGGAGGTGAGATGAGGAGGTGAGATCAAGGGGACATGAGAAGGTGAGATGGAGGGGACATGAGGAGGTGAGATGAGGAAGTGAGATGGAGGGGACATGAGGAGGTGAGATGAGGAGGTGAGATGTAGGGACATGAGGAAGTGAGATGAGGAGGTGAGATGAGGGGACATGAGGAGGTGAGATGAGGAGGTGAGATGTAGGGACATGAGGAAGTGAGATGAGGAGGTGAGATGGAGGAGACATGAGGAGGTGAGATGGAGTAGACATGAGGAGGTGAGATGGAGGAGACATGAGGAGGTGAGATGGAGGGGACATGAGGAGGTGAGATGGAGGGGACATGAGGAGGTGAGATGAGGAGGTGAGATGGAGGGGACATGAGGAGGTGAGATGGAGGGGACATGAGGAGGTGAGATGAGGAGGTGAGATGGAGGGGACATGAGGAGGTGAGATGGAGGGGACATGAGGAGGTGAGATGGAGGGGACAGGAAGTTGAGATTGAGGAAAAGTGAGATGGAGGGGACATGAGGAGGTGAGATGAGGTGGTGAGATGTAGGGACATGAGGTTGTGAGATGAGGAGGTGAGATGTAGGGACATGAGGAAGTGAGATGAGGAGGTGAGATGTAGGGACATGAGGACGTGAGATGGAGGAGACATGAGGAGGTGAGATGGAGTAGACATGAGGAGGTGAGATGGAGGAGACATGAGGAGGTGAGATGGAGGGGACATGAGGAGGTGAGATGAGGAGGTGAGATCAAGGGGACATGAGAAGGTGAGATGGAGGGGACATAAGGAGGTCAGATGGAGGGGAGATGAGGAGGTGAGATGAGGGGACATGAGGAGGTGAGATGAGGAGGTGAGATCAAGGGGACATGAGAAGGTGAGATGGAGGGGACATGAGGAGGTGAGATGGAGGGGGACATGAGGAGGTGAGATGGAGGGGACATGAGATGGAGGTGACATGAGAATGTTTGAGGACCATACTTTATCTCTCTATTCCCTGTTCCTGATATTTAGATTGATACAATTCTGCTCCTTTAACACAAAAACACTTGGTTCCCGGAACAAGGGAGGAAGCTCTCACATCACCTGGGGATTCGGATATATGTGTGAAGCTGTGGTTTCTTATTGATGGGAAACATTGGGAAGAATTTAGTTGAAGATTTTGACTTCCCAATTAAATTTAATGCATAAAACTTGCAACAAATCTGCAGCGAATTCCCAACATAACCTGTCGTGCTGCAGACTTAAAATTTGCACCAGTTCATTTTCCACATAGATCCTATAACGAGAAGATTTTCTGTAATCTCATTAGCTTTGCTTTTACTGCATTATGCTGGTGATTGCATGCAGAGATCTTCGCAGCTTGTCCGCCCCAGCAATGTACATGTGCAGTGATGAAGGGTTAAAGCTGATGAGCAGGTGATGTACATGTACAGCACTGGGTGGCTATTAAGTTACGGTGGCCGTACACAGGAAAGGGTTTCAGAGCCAGAAAATAGGAAATATAAGACGCTGCTAAAAAGTAAGAAATAGTAATAGGAATAATTAGGGAAATAGTAAGGAAATAATTCACCTGCCTGCAATTTAAAGGGGGGCGGGGTGTTCCATGTGATAAATCTAGCATTAAACTTTTCATATTACGTATAAGGAAGTTCTAGTATTTTTAGATATAACAAAATAGAATTTTTTTTTGTGAAACTTCAATGAACAGTCACGACTATAACAAAACAATATATATATATATAATATATATATATATATATATATATATTTATATTTTATATAATATATGTATATACAGTATATAGAGGGATTCAACAGTCCTAGGACCCTCTATTATTTCAGAAACAAAATGGAAAACGACCTATCTGAATACCTAGCAAGTTATAGGTGAGGGGGCCAATGCCCAGAACATGGCTGCCATCTTGATATCCACCACATTGGATCAAGGGCAAGTTTTCAATGGGAAGGTGGTCATGTAGCCGATCAAAGCAGAGAAGAAATGTCTCCAAGATCAATTTCCGCAATTATATTTGCAATATCTCTTGTAATTCAAAAGTGATCAACAAATAAAAGTTCTCCTGCGGGTTCATAACTATTGGATCCGGCACCTTCAGCCCTGTGTTCAGCACCAGGGACAACACAATGAACACGTCAAAAAGCTGCTGCTGCTGTTGTTACAACTTTCTCTGTCGAAAGCTTCTGAAGGTGTTGGATCCATTTGTTATGAACCCGCATGAGAGCAGATGAGGAAAATGCATCAAATCTCTCACAACATTTTCGGAATGAACATCAAGTTGACTATTCGTCTCGAGCAGTGAGAATTCTTAATGGTTATGTTTTATATTGTTATTTATTGAAACCAGAAGTGTTTTTCATAAGCAGTGTTGAGCGAACAGTAAAAAGTTCTAGTTCGATTAGAACTTAGAACTTTTGTGAGTTCGGTTTGAAGTTAGTTTTTATACCTATACAGGTGAGGAGAAGATGGAATTATCATCCATAACAGTAAACTGGATACATGGAACAACTTAGTGAAGACAATTTGGATCTAAGAGTGACAGAAAAAAATTGAGAGGCTACAATACTTCATTCCTTTCAATGGCTAACTGAAAAGATGAGGACAGCTTGCAAGCAGGGGCGTAGCTATAGGAGGTGCAGCGGTAGTAGCTGCTGCGGGGCCCTGCGTACTAAGCGGGCCCAAAAGACCCCTTTGACACATAGGAGATTTGGAGACGGCGTGTTATACAATTACTAAACCCCCAAAACTTCAAAATCTGAACTTTTGGACACTGAGTATGATTTAGCAGATCCGAGCACTCTGTGTAATATATATCCATGTATATGAGAGTTGGACGTTATGTGAGCCTGCAAATGTCCCCAAATAACAGCTTCTGGGTGTGGGAAAGATGCAGCCAGCAATACCAAACTCCCTAACTATTGATATCTATGGAGAGGAAAATGCTATCTAACAGCAGTCTGTACAGTACAGAGAGTGAGCTGAAAATGGCGATCACAAGGCAATACAGTGAAATATATATAACATGGTCATGTGATTTTAGCAGCCAATGAGAGTCCTACACCTCAGCGATGATGTTTTTGACACTTCTCTGTGTTCTGCTCTGATTGGATGGCTGCCACAAGTGCAGAAAGGTGATTGGATGGTGGCCAAAAGTGCAGGAAGCCGCTGAGAACAAAAATGAAAATGGTGCGTCAAACTAGAACTTTACTTGAACGAACAGTAAAACGTTTGGTTCAGTTCGAGTTCTAAAAATTCGAGAAGTTCTACTAGAACTTAACTTTTCTAGAACAGTGCAATCAACAATATTCATAAGGAGACCTCAATAAATTGTGTTTTTCTCCAGTGTCGTCTTCCACCTATTGAAAATTAATGAGATTTCTTCCTTCTTTCAGATCTTTTTATCTCCTCTTGATCCCAGCATGAGTCTTGTGTCTCGTCTGATCCCTTGTGTCTTCTACTTTGTATCTTTTATATTGAAGCTATGTTTTTCTCACCTATCAGTGGTCTTGACCTTCTTATCGTTATTTCCGTCCTATTCTTCTGGATTTACCACTTGCGAGCTCAAGAGCCTTCAACTCGTCAAAGATTCAGAGGAAGGAGATATATTGATTAGTTCGGTGCTACCATGTCATTTCAATAAAGGGATCCCAAAAAATAATTTCACGCATTTTCCTCTCCATGGAGATTGCAGCAAGTAAGTCTTCTCTTCTCCCAAAAAAATCCAGAAAAGGAGCTGTCTACAGTCTATATAGTCGTAGGAGAGCTTTTTTTTTGCAAAACAAGATGTACATTTTAATGGGGCCATTGATGAAGCCATGTAATGTACTGGGAAATCCCCACCAAAAAAGTGAGGTGGAATGTGAGCAAAAATGTGAGCAAAAATGTAATTGAACCATTTTTGTGGGCGTTTTGTTTTTATGATGTTCACTCTTCGATATAACTGAGGTGTTGTCTGTATTCTGCAGGTCGATACGATTCTGGTGATACCAATTTTGTAAAGTTTTCATTATGTGTTAGTAATTTTATAAAGATAAGAACTTACTCTGTGACCAATAACTGCTTTGTTTTTCCATTTATGGACCTGAGGGTGACGGCATATTTTGAGGGCTGAAGTATAGTTTTTATTGGTGTCATTTTTGATACCTGTGACTTCTTGATTGATTTTTATTACAATTTTTTGGGGACGTGAACTGACCAAAAAAAACACATTTTTTTTCTTCTATGGTGTTTACTATATGGAATAAATGTTGTATTTCAATAGACTGTACGCAACGATGCCAATTATGTGTGACTTTTTTTTATTTGCATAATGGCGAAAGGAGGGTGTTTTGTACTTTTAATATTTTTCTTTTTTCTTTTTTTTTTTGCTTTTCAAACGTATTTGTTTCACTTTTACATGTTGTCCTCCTAGGGTACCTAACCACTAGGGGCATGATGGCTTGTACAGCTCTGAAAAAAATTATGAGACCACTAAACAGTTTTCTAAAAATCAGCATCTCTACATGTCTGACGGCCGTTCCATTCCAGTGTCAGTTGATTCCAACCGAAGTCCACCTCATTCTACTTATGTGCTTCTGATTAGGTGATCACCTGAACCAAATTCTTATTTAATGAAGGAAAGTATAAAAAAACATGCTGTGGTCTTCACAATCCTCTTGCAATAGGACTATATTATATATATATATATATATATATTATATATATATATATAGTATATATATATATATACATATATATATATATATATATATGTATAGCAGCTGTAATTACCCACACATCCATTGTTGGTAAGATGTTAACCGGCTAACAAGAAGCAAAGTTAGCAGAGTATCATAGTGCGACGTATTAGGTAAGAATACCTCTCTTCAGGCAAAGTATAGGAAGAGTGGTCTCCCCAGTGGCTACATCAGTGTGTTATAAAACTGTGTAGAGGGCTTTTAGCTGTGGTCACAATTCGTATGCTTCCAACTCTTTGGGAACTTTTTGGAGAAGGTCTTTCTGTATGACTGCACCCTTGTGCATACAGTAAGTTTCATACAGACATGGGGTGACGAGTTTATTATGGAAGAACTTCAGAGGTTGCACAGAGCCCTGACCCCGACTCCATCCAACAGTGAACAAGACCTTCTCCCCAACATCAGTGCCTGCCCTCACAATGCTCCTATGTCTAAACAACTAAAAATTCAGATTTCTTAAATCTTGTTGAAGGCTTTTCTGGAAAGGTCAAGGCTGTTGTAATCGCAAAAGTGTGCATCTGTGTGGGGCTCAATATAGACCTATTATTTTGGAAAGTCCAACAATCTCATAAACATGTGATCATCAAGGGGTCCACATACTTTTGGCCATATAGTATATCAAAGCTCTTTATTTATTGGTATATTTATCTGCTTTTTCATTCCAGGTTCAGTTTCAATGTTTTCCAGCAGCTCCAACTCATACGTTTCACCATCAGAGAGATTAACGGGAACCCCGAGCTCCTGCCAAACCTGACTTTGGGTTTCCAATTATATGACTCATGTTCTGAACTTTATAAAGATCTGGAAGCGACCTTCAAGATTGTAACTGGTCACGATCCGGGTATTCCTAATTTCTCTTGTCATAAATGGTTACGTGTGCCGGCCATCATTGGTCATGCAGTCTCTGCATACTCCATTCTCAATGCTCACATTCTGGGTCTTTATAGATTCCCACAGGTACAATATTGAGTTCTATAGCAAAAATTTTGTAGATAAAATTGTAAAATTTTCAAAAACGTGATGGAAAACTTGGAGCCATAGAGATGAGTCTATTGACAGGTAAAATGGAGACAACATGAGACTAGTTCTCTTTGGTAGTTTGCAGATGTTTGGTGGGCTGTCATAGTGAGGGACTTTTATCAGGGGTAGGATAGAGTGGGGGGTGTCTGGTGTTAAGGTCAGCTTTAGGGACAGGTTAGAGACCAAGTTAAAGAAAGTAAGATATCAGGGTCAGGTTTTTTTTCGGTGTCTTGCTTCTCAATTCAAGTACCGATCCTTCTATTTCCATTTGAGCCCTTGTCAGTGTTTCTTTTGCAGTCCATCATCCATTGATAAGTCCCTGGATTTAATTTTTTATACATGCTTCATATTACTTATTTTCAACTGCTGTTTGGCTTCATTTCTGTTACAAGTTTTGTTGCCATTCCTTCCAACCTGTGCCGTTCCACCTGTGTCACACCAGATTCGTACAACATGCAACATTTATGAATGTGCCACAACAAAATGGGGCATGAAACTGTTGTACCTATCCATGCCAATTTCATAGTGAGACAAATTTTGGCGCATAAATGTGACTTGCAATTGCACACATTTATAAAATGCTGTGAGACACTTTCATACATACTAATGAATGCTATAATGACTTACCGAGAAGAATGACTGTCGGGACAGCTCCACTTTTCATATATGTCCCCAAAGTATTCGATACAAGTTTTGTGTGTAGAGGGTCTTATCCATAGTTTCAGTACCTGATGCAATACCCACTAACATTTAAACAACTTAAAGGACTGTAACTGAGTAAGTAACAAATTAAAACTTCCTTTAAGTGATAATGTTTGCACAAAAAATAGTAATAATAATCTTGGTGTGTCTGAAATGTATAATTTGGAATTTATGTTATATATTTCAAAAATCTAATAAGTTAATATTTTCTTTTAGATCAGTCATTTCTCCACCAGTTCTGTCCTGAGTGATAAGATCCAGTTTCCATCTTTCTTCCGCACTGTCCCAAGTGACGCCTTCCAATCCAAGGGTCTGGCCGAACTAGTTGTGCACTTTGGTTGGACTTGGGTTGGTTTGTTAGCTGTGGGTAGTAGCTATGGGCGGCAGGGAATTCAGATCATCAAGGAGGAGCTTGTAGGGGCCGGAGTTTGTGTGGACTTTTTAGAGTACATAGATGTTAGTCAGCTGGAGAAAATCCCTTCTGTTGCCAAAGTCATCAAAGAATCCACAGCCAAGGTTATTGTATCCTTCACTACAGACGTTGATTTGGTTTTACTTTTGGATGAGATGATAAAACAGAACGTAAAGGGGAAAATGTTTGTGGCCAGTGAGGCGTGGTCTGTGTCTCCACTGATATCTCTAAAAAAATATTCTTCCGTACTCTCTGGAACTATTGGTTTTGCCTTCCTCAGTTCATCTCTACCAGGTCTTGAGAAGTTCCTAAGAGACATCAGTCTCCTTGATGGTCGTGGACATAAATGGACGCAAGAATTTTGGGAAAACTTTTTTTGGTTGTAAAGTTTTTGATCAGAAGAACCTTGAAGGACAAATAAATAACTCCTCATGCACAGGAGATGAGAATTCGAAGCTTGGCTCTAACTTTTTCTATGATGTATCCAGCTTAAGAGGGCCATACAACTTATATATTGCAATTTATGTCCTTGCACAGGCCATACACAACATGAGAAACATTCCTATACACAGGGGTCCATTTCAGGATGGAGGCTACATAAATCTCAATAACATTGAGCCTTGGCAGGTACTAATTTTACATTCATGTCAAAATGCAGGAATGGCCTCAGGTATATGTTGGCCCAATTTTACCTCTTCCTTGAGGTAACAAACATAAAGCTAGATTACTCAGGTAGTCATTGGTATTTTTAAAATATCTCTTGAATAGCCATGTTTTTCTAACATATAATTGCTAAATGTGGGAAGATCATTTAATCCAATCTAAGTGACTACATCTTCTCCAGGGTGAGCACCTGCATTCTTCAGTTCACTCTTCTCTCTGCACACAGTGTCAATTGTCCACTCCATTCTTACTATGTGATCTTCCCTCACCCTTATAAGCCCTTTCTACTGTGACCTCATTCTTTGAGCTGCCAGGAAGTTGGGTCTGAGTGCGATTGCTATCTCTGCACCCTTGATCAAAACACTTAGGCATAAGAAGAAAAAAATTATTATAATTTCTGATATAGGTGGAAATGACTAGTCATTCTTCTTTTTCACAGCTCTACTACTACATCAAGCATGTGAAATTTACATTGGACAATGGGAGAGAGATGTTTTTTGATAAAAATGGGGACCCACCTGCGCAGTACGATATAGTCAACTGGCAACCAGATTCCAATGGTGGACTTGGCCAAGTGAAAGTTGGATATTATGATACTGCCAATGTCAATGGGAGCTTTGTTATTAACACAAGTGCTATAATGTGGCCCAGTGGTCATGGTCAGGTATGGATTATTCTTCACTCACTAATTTTAATAATTTAGTACAGCACCTCAATTGTTGACTCAAGACTATAAATATTTGGGTACGTTCCTAATACTTAGACTAGATTCACATCTGTACCGATATTTCCATGGAAAAATTTGGGAAAAGAGAGCATGCCAAAGAAAAAGCACACCCTCGGGTACCACAAAAACACCTATAGAGGTGAGAAGTGTATATATCTGCTCACATGGTGGAGTTGTACTTTTAGATAGGAGACACAACACTCCGTACAGCAATATGCTTGAATTACCAGTATAGGAGCTCACTGTTGGTCCCAAGGTCCTGATCTCTCCGCAAGTAGAAAGATCCAGGAGAAGCAATTGTGGAGATGGCCGATGGCTTTTATCCTAAACAATAATTTTTTTCACATACAATAAAAACACTTAGAAAAAGGTCAAAGGGACGGCGATGGGAACCAGGACCGCTCCTTCCTATGCAAATCTATGCACGAGGAAATGTAAAAAAACAACACATTTATCAGAACTCTAAATTCATGTCCAAAATTTTCATCTATGAAAGATTCAAAGACTACTTATTTTTCACATGAGATGGTAGCCGGGAGGAACAAAAGAATCGGCTAATATCCTAAAGTAAAATACATGGCGGATCAATTTTACTCTTAAAATAAGCAGCAATGAAATGGATTTTCTTTACCCTTTTGTCAAACAAAACCACAAACCCTTTTGCAAAAATCGACCTTTTCAAAAAAAGGGTTTATTTTCCCAAAGTTATTTTTGGGTAAAAAAAGGGAATCTAGTGTGTCCTTAGACAGATTGTAAAGGGGGGAGGAAAAAACTGCCCCCAAAACAACTTATTTTTTATAAAAAAAACTTCTATTATGGGTAGTAGATTTAAAGACAAAAAAAATTTCCCAACAGCCATTAATGAACTAACTTTTTTAAATCAAAGGAATGTGTAACAAATGGCCCCCCCAGCCCGCGCTTGGGCTGGCGGGGCACCGTTCCCCTGCGCCCCGGGTGGGCCCAAAGGGGGGGGGTTTCGGTCCCGGGCCCAGTGCCCCCCGGGGGCACCACTCACCATCCGCCCTTTTCCCGCTTCCCCCCTCCCCTGTCTGAGGGCCGGGGCGCGGTCCCCATCCTTTTTAAATTTTTCAAAAATTTTAAAGGGGCAAATGCCCGGTAAATTTGGGTTTTTCGGCCCGGTTCCCAAATAAAGGGTCCCCCTCTGGACCCCCGTTGCCAAAATTTCCCTAGCGCCCTTGTCCTATGAGAGGAAGGGCCCCTTTGTTCCGGTTTTTTTCCCATCCTGTACCATTTCCCCTTCTTACGTCTCTTGACCCCGAACTTTCTGCCCCGCCCTGCCTTTGGCCCGTCCCCGACTACACGTTTTGGCCCGTCGATTTGGTACTTCTTGCACCCCGGCTGCCACCCAAACAAATCGCATAGGGTTTGGACCCGGGGGAATCCCCCCGGGACAATTTCCCTCCCCCTTTGCAGCGGGGCCCGGTGAAAACCGGGACCCACTTAGAATCCGCTCCCCGGTGTGGCTTCTACCCACCGCTTGCGGTTTTTTAACCCCGGGATCCACTACCCAGCCCCCCTTTTACGATGGATCCCGCCAAGGTTGGGTTGCCCCCGGTGGGGGATCTGACTTCCATCGTCGCCCAGCAATCTCAGCAGTTGCCCAACAGGCCCCCCCCCACAAAAAGTTGGATCAACTAACGGCCATGATCGAACAGCTTATTGCCCCTCCGCGGCAATCTCCCTCACCGGCCCTCCATCCGTTCCTCGCACCACCGTCTCTCCGCCTCTGTGGGACCCCCACGCTTTCGACTTGTCTCTCCCCTCTAACGTTTGATGTGAAGATCCGAAGCTCTGCCGAGGATTTATTAATGCATGCTCCATGCACGGGAAACTGATGGCCAATCAGTTCCCATCTGAACTGGGCAAAAAGTGGCCTTTGTCTCAGTCCTGCTCTCTGTGGACAGGCTCTGGCCTGGGCTACACACCCTCCTTGGATCAGTGGACCCTGTGATGAGCGATCTGCAGGCTTCTTTAGGGAGTTCCGGTGCGTCTTCGAGGAACCGGCACGAGTGTCTTCTTCCGCTGAGACAGCCTCTCCTGAATCTGCGCCAGGGGGACGCCCTCGGGGGAGAGTACGCCATTCAATTCCGCACCTTGTCCTCGGAATTAACCTGGAATGGCCGCCCTCTGTACCACCTTCAAGAAGCTTCGCCAGGAACGTGACTCTGCCCGGCCTCGTCGGTTTCCGCCAATCTGGCTTCCGCCTTTTCCAAAAGCCTCCCTCTGGCCCTCTCCCTCAGCACATCTGGTGAGGAGCCCCATGCAAGTGGACACCCGAGTTCACCTCTCGGAAAAGAACTGTCTCGTCCGCCGCGCAGAGAAACTCTGTCTTTACTGCGCCAGTGCGGAGCACTTTCGGCGATACTGTCCGCTTCACACCCACGTTCGGGAAACGCTCGCACCAAGACCCACGTGGGAAGAGGCATCCTAGGTGTGAGTATTCCCTCTCCCAACGTCCTCACCATGCTGGTGCAGATTCATTACATTTCTGGATCGCGTTGTCCAAGTTCCTGCCTTCGTGGATTCCGGTTTCAGCGGAATTTCATGGATGCCGTCCCTGGTACAAAAGTTCAGCGCCCGATGGTTCGCCTCGAGATACCCTGGTCATCTCCTCCGTAAGTTGTGAACACCCAGCGCAAAACCCATCCGTCTGTCTCACGGAGACCTGTTATCTATGCTCCGCCTCCCCCATAGGGGCGCTGCATTTCTGAGAGGATCTCCATCTATGTGGCTGCCCCCACTCCCTCGTCGGCAGTCCTGCACGGGCTTGCCATGTTGCAGCAACACGCGCCGGTTCTCGACTGGAAGATTGGCGAAGGTCACACGTTGGTGACCTCGCTCACGGTGGCCCTCCCACTTCCCGAGCCGGGTTGCCGGCCGAGTACCAGGATCTTCGCTGATGTCTTCTCTCCGAGAGGCAGGCCGAAACTTGCCTCCTCACCTCCCTATGACTGTCCAATAGATCTCCTCCCGGTACTAGCCCTCCACGGGCAGGGTCTATCCACTCTCCGTGCAGAAACCCAGGCCATGTCGGACTTATAACAGGAGAATCTCAGGAAGGATTCATCCGTAAGTCCTCTTCCCTGGCTGGCGCCGGCTTCTCTTTCGTGGAGAAAAAGGATGGCTCCTCCGACCATGCATAGACCTAACCGTGGTCTTAATAAATTACGGTAAAGAACCGCTACCCGTTGCCCGCTCATTCAACTGAACTAAAACGGCCTAAGAGGGGCCAAGATCTTCTCCAAATTGGATCTGCAAGGAGCCTAAAACCTCATCCGCATCCGGGAAGGCGACGAGTGAAAAACAGCATTCAACACCCGAGACGTGCATTTTGAATACTTAGTTATGCCGTTCGATCTCTGTAATGCTCCTGCCGTATTCCAGAGCTTCGTTAGTGAGATTTTTCAGGATCTTCTATACTCTTGTGTCATTGTGTACCTGGTGACTTATGGTCTTTCCCCGGGATGCCAAGTCCCTCGTTTCCCATGTGCGCCAGGTCCTTAGTCGTCTCCGAGAAAATCACCTCTATGCCAAGCTGGAGAAGTGCCAATTCCATCAGGCCAGTCTGCCCTTCCTGGGGAACATCATTTCTGCCAATGGACTTCAAATGGAACCGGCCAAATTGTCTGCCGTTCTGAAGTGGCCTCGTCCAGTCGGCCTTCGGGCCATCCAGCGCTTCCTGGTGGTTCCCCCCATTATATCGTCATTTTTATTCCCATTTTTCCCCACGCTGGTGGCTCCCATCGTGGCGCTAAACGAAGGAAGACGGGGTAATCCAAAGAAAATGGCCACAGGCGGCCGAAGAGGCATTCACCCAGCTCAAGGAGGCATTCGCCTCTGCCCCACTCCTGTCGCGCCCAGACATCGAGAAATCTTTCTTCCTGGAGGTCGACGCTTCTTCTTTGGGAGCAGGGGCGGTGCCATCTTAACGGGACTCTAAGGGCAAGACGGTTACTTGTGGGTTTTTCTCAAAGACCTTCTCCTCGGCCGAGAAAAACGACACCATTGGAGACCGTAAAATTGCGGGGAATTAAATTACCCCCTCAAAGAATGGCCGTCATCCTGTTTGGAGGGGCTCGTCATCCGATAACTATTTATTCGGATCACAAAAATCTGGCGTACCTTAAAACCCGGCTCAGCGTCTTAACCCCAGGCGGGCCCACGCTGTCCCTGTTCTTCTCACGGTTAAGATTTGTGATTCACTTCCGTCCAGCAGAGAAGAACATTAAAGCCGATGCCCAAATCACGTGCCTCCGATTTTTGGGCGGAAGAGTCCCACCTAGTCACATCATTCCTCCTGACCGCCTGATCACCATAGCCCCTATGGATCTCCGACAAGTACCCCCTGGCAAGACTTACGTGCGCCCCGAGCTTCGTAGGAGAGTCCTGATTGGGGTCATTGCTCTCAGGCTGCAGGTCACCCGGGGGTTCGTAAGACCGGGCAGTTTGATGGGCCCGCTACTATTGGTGGCCAGACTTAGTCAAGGATGTTAAGGACTTTGTCAGATCTTGCTCCTCCTGTGCGCGCAACAAAGCTTCCCACCTCAGGCCGGCAGGGCTGCTGCAACCTCTGCCCATCCCTAACCTCCCTTGGTCCCATATTGCAATGGACTTCATTACTGACCTTCCATCCTCTGCCGGTAACACCGTCATTTGGGTCATTGTGGACCGCATCTCTAAAATGGCGCATTTTGTACCATTGCCAGGGTTACCTTCTGCATCTCGCCTTACGACCTTCTTCTTCTCGCATGTCTTTCGTTTACATGGCCTTCCTCGGCATATCGTGTCGGATTGTGGGGTGCAGTTTGTGTCCAGGTTCTGGCGGTCCCTCTGTTCCCAGCTTAAAGTGAACCTAGATTTTTCCTCTGTGTATCATCCCCAGATTAACGGGCAGGTGGAAAGGGTAAATCAGATTTTAGAGAACTACCTACGCCATTTTGTATCTGCCCGGCAGGATGACTGGTCCAGCTTGTTACCCTGGGCAAAATTTGAATACAATTCTTTCGATTCGGAGACGGTGGAAGCTTCTCCATTCTTTGTAGTTTATGGCCTTCATCCCCGCCCACCTCTCCTGCTGGCTGAGGCCTCGGACGTCCCTGCCGTGGACTCCCTGGTCCGCGACCTCAAGTCCATTTGGAGTGACACTCGGCAGGCCCTGCAACAGGCCTCTGCCCAGACCAAGAAGCAAGCGGACAGGCGCCGCAGACCTCCTCCTTCGTTTGTCCCTGGGGATAAGGTCTGGTTGTCTTCTAGATACGTTCGTTTGAAGATCCCCAGCTATAAGCTAGGCCGCCGCTACCTCGGTCCTTTTGTAGTCAACCCGGTGGCCTACAAACTCCGACTCCCCCCCACATTGCGGATCCCGAACTCCTTCCATGTATCCCTCCTTAAGCCTGTCGTCTTAAACAGATTTTCCCGTAAGGTGTCTGCTCCTGCCCCGGTGGCCGATACCTCTGATGTCTTTTCCGTAAAGGAAATTTTGGCCACAAAGACAATCGAAGGGAAGCGTTATTTTCTGATCGATGGGAAGGGGTTCGGGCCTGAGAAAAGATCATGGGAGCCGGAGGACAACATCATGGACCGAGGAATGCTGAGGAGATTTCTTCAGGCCAGGGGGAGGGGGAGGCCAAAGGGGGGTACTGTAACGAGTGGCCCCGCAGCCCGCAGCTCAGGCTGTGGGGCACTCGTTCCTCTGCACCCCAGCTGGCGCCCGAGGCGGGCGGTGCGGTCCACGGACTCACGCGTCACCTCGGGCGCATCCACTCACCAGCCCACGTTCCTGCTTCCCCGGCACTGTCTGCGGGCCGGCGCGCGTGGCCCCGATCCTTAGGGCGTGTGCGCCTGTTCACTCAAATTTAAAGGGACAGTGCGCCGGTAATTGGTTTTGCCGGCCGCTGCTCCTATATAAGAGCTCCACCTCTGGGACCGCGTTGCCGAATCCATAGGCCCTTTCCTATGAAGGAACCTTTTCTTGTTCCGGTTTGCCTATTCCGTGTACCAGTCCCATCTGCTTACATCTCCTGACCACGAACCTTCGCTGCCTGCCCTGACCTCTTGGGCCGTCCTTGACTACGAGTTTGCCTGTCGATTCGGTACTTTGTTGCACCTCGGCTGCCACCGCAAGCAAGTCACGTTAGGGGTAGGTGGACCTGGTGGAATCCCGCATTTCCAGTCAGTGTAAGGGCTCTACCAGGCAGTCCACGGGCATTGCTAGTCAATACCGGGTCTCTACCAGGCAGTCCTGGGACATTTCCAGGCAGTGTAAGGGCTCTACCAGGCAGTCCTGGGGCATTGCCAGTCAATACCGGGTCTCTACCAGGCAGTCCTGGGACATTTCCAGGCAGTGTAAGGTCTCTCAGCAGTCCTGGGGTGAGCAAAGGTTCCCCAGTCCAATACCAGCAGTGTAAGGGCTCTACCAGGCAGTCCTGGGGCATTGCCAGTCAATACCGGGTCTCTACCAGGCAGTCCTGGGACATTTCCAGGCAGTATAAGGGCTCTACCAGGCAGTTCTGGGACATTTCCCGGCCTCGTGGGCCTATGGATTCTTAACCCGGCGTCCTCTTACACCAGTATGGAGGTCTCCTGGACTTCCAGGCAGATTAAAGGGATTAAGGGGCTCTACCAGGCAGTTCCCGGGCATTTCCAGGCCCGTTGATTGGTTTCTCTAAACCTGGGATTGAAAAAGGGCTCTACCAGCATTCCCGGGGCATTAAACCAGCCAGTATGGGCTACGGTGGATTTGGGTCTACCAGGACCTGGGGATGAGAATAAGGGCTTACCAGGGCAGTTCTGGGGCATTACCAGCCAGTATGGAGGCTCTACCGGTGGATTTGGCCACTACCTCCTGCCAATTTCTGTAAGTGTAGTTGGTGGCTTCAAGTAGTGGAGGCTTCAAGCACAACCACCCTAGACCATCCAGTGGGATGTCAGATACTTGTATCCTAGTGACAAACCTATAAAAAATGAACACAACACAAGCAAATAGATAAGTTCCATCAAGTACATGCGGCTCACCGGAATGATACCAATTGTACTGATTGACGGCAAAGGGGACAAAATACATAAGTGACCTCCTAATTAGAAACAGAACTTTTGAGTGGCGTTATCATTGACAAATTCCATTGGTGCTGACCTGAAACCGGCTCATGTTACTCCAGTATATAGTGATTAATGGGGGCTGGGGTCTGACAACCTCCCACACAGGAGTCAGCATTTTTGGTGGAGTCACCGGATAGCGCAATGTGTCGTCTACAAGAGGAAGACTTTAATCACACTCAGTCTATACAATAATGGAGACAGCGCGGCATCGCGGAGTTAATAAAACTCCAATATTATTTCCCGACCAGCAGGAATGGTAATGGAGGGTAATCATCATTAGAAATATATGCAAAGCACAATTAAGGAAAATTCCCCACTGAGCGATGTGAGTCACCGTGGCCGGCAGCAGAAGATGGAGCCGCCGCTTTGTCTTACAGCTGCTAACAGTGACATCTGTTGTTCAGAGAACGGATAAAAAATGGAAATCATCAATAGTGTCTACAATGACTTTCCTCCTGCAGGACACCAGCGCTTCCAGGAGAGGAACATCAAAGGGTCCGAAAACTAGGGGAGACCATAGGGAAGGTGTCATCGGAAAGGGACCCGTTGTGTAACTCATGATTTTATGTTAAACCCATTGTTTAAGAATTTTTGGTTGTGTTTTTTATTATTTCCTATATCACTATCACATTTTTTTATAAAAATAATCGTTAAATCCTGCAGTTCTCACTTTGGCCACAAGACCTAATAATAGTTCAACACTTCCTGTTCTGTAGAGATCACTTTCCCTCAGTCCCCTCAATCAGACAGCAGGATTACAGGACAGGTAAAAACCTAATATATAGATAACACAGGATCCACCATTCATTTTAGACTGACCCCTCCTGTTTTGTAAAAGATCAATTTTCCCCCAGTCTCCTCATCCCCAGGCAGGATTACACGGACAGGTAACACCTATATATAGAGAACACAGGATCCACCATTCATTATAGACTGAGCCTTCCTGTTCTGTAGAGATCACTTCTCTGCAGTCTCCTCATCAGCACAGGCAGGATTACACGGACAGGTAACACCTATATATAGAGAACACAGGATCCACCATTCATTATGACTGACCCTCCTTTTTCTGTAGAGAACTTCCCGCAGTTTTCCCCATCAACAGGCAGGATTACACGGACAAGGGAACACCTATTATATAGAAAAACAGGAAACCCAACCATTCACTATAGACTGACCTCCTGTTCTGTAGAGATCACTTCTCCGCAGTCTCCTTAATCCCCACAGGCAGGATTAACGACAGGTAACACCTATATATAGATAACACAGGATCCACCATTCACTATAGACTGACACCTCCTGTTCTGTAGAGATCACTTCCCTGCAGTCTTCTCCTCACAGGCAGGATTATACTGAGAGGTAACACCTATATATATAGGATAACACAGGATCCACCATTCACTATTTGACTGAAAACCTCCTTTTTTCGTAGAGATCACTTCTCCGCAGTCTCCTCACACAGGCAGGATTAACTGACAGGTAAAACCTATATATAGATAACACAGGATCCACCATTCATTTTAGACGACACCTCCCGTTCCTTAGAGATCACTTCTCCCCTGTCTCCTCTCAGCCAGGCAGGATTACACGGACAGGTAACACCTATATATAGATAACACAGGATCCACCATTTATTTTAGACTGACACCCTGTTCTGTAGAGATCACTTCTCCGCAGTCTCCTCAGCACAGGCAGGATTACACTGACAGGTGACACCAATATGTATAGATAACACAAAATCCACCATTCACAATAGGAGATGTCACAGCTCCCCCTCCCTGTACACTGACTTTTAGAGGCAAACACGGCGTCCTGTTTAGAGACATGAGAATTAATAGGATGTGTCAATCAGGCTGCAGAATGAATTCCTGCCTCTCTGCAGAGCTCGGGCGGCCCCCGGGCACAAGGCAATGATTAAACCCCATTACACATTTGCTCAATCAATACTTCCAACCTTTATTGGCCCAAATCTAGAAGTGTCTGGAGATAAGTAGTAAAACAAAATTTGTTTTGGGCTATTTTCACCTACAATTCACTTGAACATGTTCTGTACATTCATTATTGATCCCAATGTCACTGCATCTATTTTGCTACCAAATTATATACCAAGCCTCCAAAGGGGGAGATCAGAGGTCGGGTGAAGCCCCAAAACCAATGGTGTCAATGGAGACTTCTGCCACGTAGTAGACGATGAGAAGGGGCAGCGAGCACCTGGGCTCTAAAGCTTGGATTATTAGGGAAAGCCTCCCCTATAATAGTGACATAATATAAAGGGACACTTCCACCACAGTGACTTTTTGTTAAAACTTATGTTCCTGGAAAAAAAAAAAAAATTTGATACAATTAAAATTACAGAAAAAATCTTATCCTTTTCTAGCTGTGATAGTAAAACAATGAAGCTCCTGAATGGCCGGGCAGACTAATCTCACTTTACTGCAGCTGCTGCTTATCTGCATGTAGTCTCATTACAAATGACGGCAGGACAGACTAACTTCACTTTTCTGTATTTACTGCTTGTTTCTATGCAGTCTCATTACAAATAGTTGGTAATGACATGATGATCGCTTTATTGTTCTCTGGACAGGCTGGGATAAAGCTTTGACTAGATGAACAAGGCAAGGACAAGAGCAATACATGAAAGGATATTTGGTTCATCTTCTTCTGCACTGGAGCGACGTCTGGCCTTCTGCATACTCATTAGGTCCTGCTGATAACACTAGGGGTATGTTCACACAGCGTACTTGTGGGGCGTAATTGTGCTGCAGTGCGCCCGAAGTTCTCACCGCAAACAGGGGCGTAGCTACAGGGGGTGCAGCGGTAGCAGTCACTACTGGGCCCAGCAGCCTGAGGGGGCCCAAAAGCCCCCACATAAGAAGACACCACTATTGTAAATGGCGCATGGTAACTGGGGGGCCCCATTTCAATTTTTGCACTAGGGACCCAGAGCTTGAAGTTACGCCTCTGACCGCAAATGTGGTAAAATTACAGCACTCATTAAGTGCTAAGATTTTACAGTGTTTTCCCCGGCGTGTACTGAGCGGCAAGAGAAAGAATAGACATGTCCCTTCCTTCCAGAGCTTACACGCCGGGGAAAGGGAGGGCGAATGAGGGGCGTAATTCTAAAACAGGAGGCGTATAGCGGCGCGCACAGTACGTGCCGCTATACGCTGTGTGAACATAGCCTTACACCTTGCAGCCTGGGAAAGAGCTGGTAAGAGATCCTCACTGCAACTATCAGAGCTCACAGAGGGGAAGTCAGAGTAACAAATCAGGAAGTCTTGTACATAAGGGAACCTAAAAAAAAATATATATAAAAAAATATATATAAAAAATCAACCATCCAATGAAAAAGAAGATCCATCTAATAGTCGCATATTACTCACCAATGTATGAGAAAAAATATGATGGTAGTGTTCCTTTACTGGGGACCCTCCAACAAAAAAGCCAGTTGTCCAAAGTGGACAACCCCTTTAATCAGCTGTAATGTATCGGAGGACCATATATTAAAGGGGTTATCTGTTTTGATGGGGTTTTTTTTAATCAAACTTTCTATGGATTACAATGTATTGATTTACTTTATTGGTGTTAGGGTATGTTCACACGGTGTACTGTGCGCACCGCAGTACACCATGGGCGACATGTCCCAGCACATCAACGCCAGTTTTTTGGTCTATTTTGCGGCAAAAACACTTTTGACGCCATATTCTTGTTGTAAATGAACTGTCATACACCAAAACTAGGCACATATAAGCCGGGCACGACACTTTGTAATGCACTTAAATATGGTGCGCTGTGCACCCCCGTCGCGCATTATGCCTATTGAGGCGAATTACATATGCACCTCCAACGGGCAATGCGCCCCGATAGGAGCATTACATATACTACCAATGATATGCTATGTACCGTCAGTTGCGCAATGCGCCTTTTTTGACGCGATTCGCCTTTTTAGGCACATTAAGTTTTCTATACAAGGTATACCCAATGGCAGATTTTTGAAAGGATCAGACTTTCACACGGATTTAATGTGCCTAAAACTGGCGTGGAAACGCGACTTTTCTGACATGTCGCCCCATGTGTTTTGGAAGCGCTGATCAGCTGCCCCATTCACCTTCACTATTTCACATAAGAGTGCTGATCAGCTGCCCCCATTCACCTTCACTATTTCACATAAGTGTGCTGATCAGCTGGCTCCATTCACTTTCACTATTTCACGTTAGCGCGCTGATCAGCTCGCCCCATTCACCTTCACTATTTCACATAAGCGCGCTGATCAGCTGCCCCATTCACCTTCACTATTTCACATAAGCGTGCTGATCAGCTGCCCCATTCACCTTCACTATTTCACATAAGCGCGCTGATCAGCTGCCCCAGTCACCTTCACTATTTCACATAAGCGTGCTGATCAGCTGCCCCATTCACCTTCACTATTTCACATAAGCGCGCTGATCAGCTGGTCCCATTCACCTTCACTATTTCACATAAGTGTGCTGATCAGCTGGCCCCATTCACCTTCACTATTTCACATAAGCGTGCTGATCAGCTGGCCCCATTCACTTTCACTATTTCACATAAGTGTGCTGGTCAGCTGGCCCCATTCACCTTCACTATTTCACATAAGCGTGCTGATCAGCTCGCCCCATTCACCTTCACTATTTCACATAAGCGTGCTGATCAGCTGCCCCATTCACCTTCACTATTTCACATAAGCGTGCTGATCAGCTCGTCCCATTCACTTTCACTATTTCACATAAGCGTGCTGATCAGCTCGTCCCATTCACTTTCACTATTTCACATAAGCGTGCTTATCAGCTGGCCCCATTCACCTTCACTATTTCACATAAGCGCGCTGATAAGTTGGCCCATTCACCTTCACTATTTCACATAAGCGCGCTGATCAGCTGCCCCATTCACCTTCACTATTTCACGTAAGCGCGCTGATCAGCTGCCCCATTCACCTTCACTATTTCACATAAGCGTGCTGATCAGCTGCCCCCATTCACCTTCACTATTTCACATAAGTGTGCTGATCAGCTGGCTCCATTCACTTTCACTATTTCACGTTAGCGCGCTGATCAGCTCGCCCCATTCACCTTCACTATTTCACATAAGCGCGCTGATCAGCTCGCCCCAGTCACCTTCACTATTTCACATATGGGTGCTGATATGCTGCCCCATTCACCTTCACTATTTCACATAAGCGCGCTGATCTGCTGCCCCAGTCACCTTCACTATTTCACATAAGCGTGCTGATCAGCTGCCCCATTCACCTTCACTATTTCACATAAGCGCGCTGATCAGCTGGTCCCATTCACCTTCACTATTTCACATAAGTGTGCTGATCAGCTGGCCCCATTCACCTTCACTATTTCACATAAGCGTGCTGATCAGCTGGCCCCATTCACTTTCACTATTTCACATAAGTGTGCTGGTCAGCTGGCCCCATTCACCTTCACTATTTCACATAAGCGTGCTGATCAGCTCGCCCCATTCACCTTCACTATTTCACATAAGCGTGCTGATCAGCTGCCCCATTCACCTTCACTATTTCACATAAGCGTGCTGATCAGCTCGGCCCATTCACGTTCACTATTTCACATAAGCGTGATGATCAGCTCCGCCCATTCACTGTCACTTAATTCACATAAGCGTGCTTATCAGCTGGCCCCATTCACCATTCACTATTTCACATAAGCGCGTGATAAGTTGGCCCATTCACCTTCACTATTTCACATAAGCGCGCTGATCAGCTGCCCCATTCACCTTCACTATTTCACGTAAGCGCGCTGATCAGCTGCCCCATTCACCTTCACTATTTCACATAAGCGTGCTGATCACATGGCCCCATTAACTTTCAATATTTCACATAAGCGTGCTTATCAGCTGGCCCCATTCACCTTCACTATTTCACATAAGCGCGCTGATAAGTTGGCCCATTCACCTTCACTATTTCACGTAAGCGCGCTGATCAGCTGCCCCATTCACCTTCACTATTTCACGTAAGCGCGCTGATCAGCTGCCCCATTCACCTTCACTATTTCACATAAGCGTGCTGATCAGCTGCCCCATTCACTTTCACTATTTCACATAAGCGCGCTGATCAGCTGGCCCCATTCACCTTCACTATTTCACATAAGTGCGCTGGTCAGCTGGCCCCATTCACTTTCACTATTTCACATAAGCGCGCTGGTCAGCTGCCCCATTCACTTTCACTATTTCACATAAGCGCGCTGGTCAGCTGCCCCATTCACTTTCACTATTTCACATAAGCGCGCTGATCAGCTGCCCCCTTCACTTTCACTATTTCACATAAGCGTGCTGATCAGCTGGCCCCATTCACCTTCACTATTTCACATAAGCGCGCTGATCAGCTGGCCCCATTCACCTTCACTATTTCACATAAGCGTGCTGATCACTTGGCCCCATTCACTTTCACTATTTCACATAAGCGTGCTGATCAGCTGGCCCCATTCACCTTCACTATTTCACATAAGCGTGCTGATCAGCTGCCCCCATTTACCTTTACTATTTCACATAAGCGCGCTGATCAGGTTGCCCCATTCACTTTCACTATTTCACATAAGCGTGCTGATCAGCTGCCCCCATTCACCTTCACTATTTCACATAAGTGCGCTGATCAGCTGGCCCCATTCACCTTCACTATTTCACATAAGCGTGCTGATCAGCTGCCCCATTCACTTTCACTATTTCACATAAGCGTGCTGATCAGCTGCCCCATTCACTTTCACTATTTCACATAAGCGTGCTGATCAGCTGGCCCCATTCACCTTCACTATTTCACATAAGCGTGCTGATCAGCTGCCCCATTCACCTCCACTATTTCACATAAGCGTGCTGATCAGCTCGTCCCATTCACCTTCACTATTTCACATAAGCGCGCTGATCAGCTGCCCCATTCACCTTCACTATTTCACATAAGCGCGCTGATCAGCTCGTCCCATTCACTTTCACTATTTCACATAAGCGTGCTGATCAGCTGGCCCCATTCACCTTCACTATTTCACATAAGCGTGCTGATCAGCTGGTCCCATTCACCTTCACTATTTCACATAAGTGTGCTGATCACTTGGCCCATTCACTTTCACTATTTCACATAAGCGTGCTGATCAGTTGGCCCCATTCACTTTCACTATTTCACATAAGCGTGCTGATCAGCTGACCCCATTCACCTTCACTATTTCACATAAGCGCGCTGATAAGTTGGCCCATTCACCTTCACTATTTCACATATGCGCGCTGATCAGGTTGCGCCATTCACCTTCACTATTTCACATAAGCGCGCTGATCAGCTGCCCCATTCACCTTCACTATTTCACATAAGCGCGCTGATCAGCTGCCCCATTCACCTTCACTATTTCACGTAAGCGCGCTGATCAGCTGGCCCCATTCACCTTCACTATTTCACATAAGCGTGCTGATCAGCTGCCCCATTCACTTTCACTATTTCACATAAGCGCGCTGATCAGCTGCCCCATTCACCTTCACTATTTCACATAAGTGTGCTGATCAGCTGCCCCATTCACCCTCACTATTTCACATAAGTGCGCTGATCAGCTGGCCCCATTCACCTTCACTATTTCACATAAGCGTGCTGATCAGCTCGTCCCATTCACTTTCACTATTTCACATAAGCGCGCTGATCAGCTGGCCCCATTCACCTTCACTATTTCACATAAGCGCGCTGATCAGCTGCCCCCATTCACCTTCACTATTTCACATAAGCGCGCTGATCAGCTGCCCCCATTCACCTTCACTATTTCACATAAGCGCGCTGATCAGCTGGCCCCATTCACCTTCACTATTTCACGTAAGCGCGCTGATCAGCTGCCCCATTCACCTTCACTATTTCACATAAGTGCGCTGATCAGCTGGTCCTATTCACTTTCACTATGTAAGCGCCGAAAAGAAGTGACCTGTCACTGCTTTCCCCCGATATACAGTACTATCGTTGTGGCAAAATGCATGCTGCAATTACGCCGTGTGAACATACCCTTATATGCTGTGTGTATTTTTATCGCTACTATGTATCTGGCAGTCAGTGATAACATTCGGAAGCTCATCCCTTACTCCTGCATCCACTATAGAAGAGCTGGCCGATCTGCTGACTAGCACGCATGCACGCTCGTCACAAAGCTGTTGCTGCTATCGTGTAGCCGCCTGCAGCGCTCCCTGACCGATACGTCATACTATACAGAGACGTGTGACAATGCATACGGGTAGAGCGGTGGGCTAGAAAAACCAGGCTGACCCTTCTATAGTGTATGCAGTAGTAAAGGATGAGGAATTTTATCACTTACCGTCATACACACAAGGGTATGTCGACACAACATTCGGCATACTTCAGGGCATAATTGCACTGCTAGGCATCTGAACTACGCACTGCATATTGAGTGCTATGTTTAACCTGCGTATTCCTCGGAATACTGAATTTAATAGGAGCTTGGGCCATAGCGATGTTGAAAGTATGCGCTGGCCAGGGCGTACTTTCAACAGCAAGCATACTGCAGCGTGCACAGGTACATGGCGCAATAAACCGTGTGAACTAATAGTAAAAAATGTACGTAGAAAACACAACAAATAAATACAGAACATCAATATATGTAGAAAACACAACAAATAAATACAGAACATCAATATATGTAGAAAACACAACAAATACAGAACATCAATATACATAGAAAACACAACAAACAAATATAGAACATCAATATACGTAGAAAACACAACAAACAAATATAGAACATCAATATACGTAGAAAACACAACGAATACAGAACATCAATATATGTAGAAAACACAACAAACAAATATAGAACATCAATATACGTAGAAAACACAACAAACAAATATAGAACATCAATATACTTAGAAAACACAACCAATACAGAAAATCAATATATGTAGAAAACACAACAAATACAGAACATCAATATACATAGAAAACACAACAAACAAATATAGAACATCAATATACGTAGAAAACACAACAAACAAATATAGAACATCAATATACGTAGAAAACACAACGAATACAGAACATCAATATATGTAGAAAACACAACAAATACAGAACATCAATATATGTAGAAAACACAACAAATACAGAACATCAATATACGTAGAAAACACAACAAATACAAAACATCAATATACGTAGAAAACACAACAAACAAATATAGAACATCAATAAAGTAGAAAACATAACAAATAAATACAGAACATCAATATACGTAGAAAACACAACAAACAAATACAGTACCAATCAATATACGTAGAAAACACAACAAACAAATACAGAACATCAATATATGTAGAAAACACAACAAATAAATACAGAACATCAATATATGTAGAAAACACAACAAATAAATACAGAACATCAATATATGTAGAAAACACAACAAACAAATACAGAACATCAAAATACTTACAAAACAAAACAAATACAGAACATCAATATATGTAGAAAACACAACAAATAAATACAAAACATCAAAATACATAGAAAACACAACAAATAAATACAGAACATCAATATATGTAGAAAACATAACAAATAAATACATAACATCAATATACGTAGAAAAAACAACAAATACAGAACATCAATATACATAGAAAACGCAACAAATACAGAACATCAATATACATAGAAAACACAACAAATACAAAACATCAATATACGTAGAAAACACAACAAACAAATATAGAACATCAATAAAGTACATAAATACATTGTATTCCAGCCTAAAAAATATTTAGTAATCCTAATTTATGACAAAAAAAAAATAAAGGACAACCCCTTTAAAAGCCAACTGGCTGTCCATGTAATGCACAGATGTACCTGACCCTCCAGGGTGAGATAAGGATTGAGGATTTTGTTGTACTTAAAAACCAGACGGCTCCATTAAAGTAGATGTACAGATGCGACAAGTAGTGCAGGACCGTATTACATTTTGTTTGCTTTGATTTTGTTTGTTCTTGTCCACACGTTTACTCATTTGAAATATTGCCAGACCCGATTGATTGCCTCCAGTGCAGGCAGCTAATTGCATTAAGTCATGGAGACTAATTAAAACATGACCTTCTCTGATATCTGATTTTAAAAAAAAGCCAAGTGACAATTTTCCACGATGCCCCAAAGAATTGATTCTCCTCTAGCGCGTGTATCTGCCTGCTTGTTCCATCACTTTGTACTGTCTGACATTGGGGCACTGGAGCTACAGACCTCTGTCATAAGGTATCGTTCAGATGGCTGTCTAGCAAGACTGGGAACAACAGATTATTTTTTGATGGCACTTCTCCATAGCTGGTACTTGCCAAGAAGACCACTGTGGAAATTAATGGTTGAAGGACCTCATTTTCTTAGGTTGACTGAATACTACGGGCTTCATTTTTAGGTTCCTAGAGCTACATCTCAGTTTTTAACCTCTCTGATTCTCAAGATTTATGTGAAAAGCCTTCAATTTCAAGAATTTTTTTAAGCAACAACAAGCTTGGACCTCAAACCTGTCTTTGGACCTTGGAAGAAGATCGAAGATCTTATTTTTTCATAGTTGACTAAATCCTTTTGTGACGTGTTTTAAGGTTCCTAAAGCTGCTCTTCACTTTTTAACATCTCTGAATCTCAAGATTTATGTGAGAAGTCTTGAGTTCCAATAATTTCCTTAAACACCACCAAGATTGGATGTCAAACCTGTTATTGGGTCATGGAAAAACATCGTAGATCCTGTTTTTCATAGTTGACTGGATAACAGTTGTGATGTTTTTTAGGTTCCTAAAGCTACTCTTCAGTTTTTAACCTCTCTGAAGATTTATGCGAAAGGTCTTTAGCTTCAAGAATTTTCTTAAGCACCACCAAGATTGGACTTCAAACCTGTTTCCGGCTCTTACAAAAAGATCGAAGATCCTATTTTTCATAGTTGACTGAATCCAGTTGGATAGTTTTGTAAAGGTTCCTAAAGCTGCTCTTCTCCAAATCTCAAAATGTATGTGAAAAGTCTTGAGTTCCAGGAATTCTCTTAAGCACCACCAAGATTGGACGTCACACCTGTTATTGGGTCTTGGAAGACGATCGAAGATCCTGTTTTTCATAGTTGACAGAACCCTTTTGTGAAGTGTTCTAAGGTTCCTAAAGCTAATCTTCAGTTTTTAAGCTCTCTGAATCTCAACATTTATGTGAAAAGTCTTGAGTTCCAGGAATTTTCTTAACAGATTGGACTTCAAACCTGTTATTGGGTCTTGGAAGAAGATCGAGGATCTATTTTTTCATAGCTGACTAAATTCTTTTGTGACATGTTTTAAGGTTCCTAAAGCTGCTCTTCAGTATTTAACCTCTCTGAAGATTTATGTGAAAAGCCTTGAGCTTCAAGAATTTTCTTAAACACCACCAAGATTGGACAATCTCAATAATCCATGTTAATTTTTTGCCTTAGCTGGTCAAGTTTTTTTCAGTTTGCCTAATAGTCCAGCGCCTCAGTTTTTAACCTCTATGAAGATGTGAAAAGCCTTGAGCTTCAAGAATTTTCTTAAGCAACACCAAAATTGGACTTCAAACCTGTTTCCGGCTCTTGGAAGAAGATCGAAGACCCTATTTTTCATAGTTGACAGAATCCTTTTGTGAAGTGTTTTAAGGTTCCTACAGCTCATTTTCAATTTTTAATCTCTTTGAATCTCAAGATTTATCTGAAAAGTCTTGAGTTCCAAGAATTTTCTTAACAGATTGGTCTTCAAACCTGTTATTGGGTCTTGGAAGAAGATTCTATTTTTCATAGTTGACTGGATCCAGTATTATATATATAATATATATAATATCACACGACTGTATCTTAGTCTTCAAATGAAAATTCATTAAACAAAATTATATACTCCAACTTTGAAAAAAAAGCCAAATTTACGTAAATATTTTTACTTTTATCGAGCTTTTCATGAAGCTTTAACGCTGAGTACATCTACTCTGGAGATTCATGTCTAAACTGTAGTTAACACTTAAACTCCACTCGAGTCAAATCAAAGGGAAATGTTTTTGAAAAAGGGAAAGCTTAGGGTCCGGTTAAGCTCTTCTTCCTCAGACGTGAGTCAACAAGATTCGGCAAATTTCAGAGCCGAGGAAAACTGCACTAAGCATCAATTTTCTAAATTCCTCGACGAGGTCACGGCCAGCGTCCTCAATCCAATTAGTCAGAACAAGGCTGACTGGAAGCATGGTGGAAAAGCTAAAGAAACTCTGAAGTACAGTGCCAAAAGCCTCGATGACGTGCACAGGACGAAAAATAGTACAAAGTGGAAAGAAGACTCTACTTGTAGAGGCTACCACCAGACAGGCGATAGGAGGATGGACTACCCCCGCCAAGAGTTGTCCATGTGTCAGGCCAAAAAAGACTCATTCTTGCATGGTAGCTTAAGTTCAGAGAGTGGGAGCCTCTGTAGGTCGGATGGAGCCTACGACAATGGTGACCTTCCTCTGTATAGTCATACCTTTATCACTGAAGGACTGGATATGGTGAGTTCAGCTAAATTGTTTGATTGTCCCTGTATTTAATAGGAAAGGAACCAAAATTGAGAATCCATTGCTAATATAAGATCATCCTACTTATTACTGTATGTTTGTAGACTGGGCTTGTATCTGTGGCATGTGTTACTATATTACATTAAATATAAGAAATGTATATCTCATTCTTAGGTTCCCGTGACCTTTGTCTCACTATCTATGTTAAAGAGGTGTTCCCACCATAAACTATGATGACATAGTGACAGGATACGCCATCAAGTCTGATATATGTGGATTCCATACCTATTTTTGGAAGTGTCATCTCAGAAAGGAGAGTGGGTCAGGTTTGCACACCACTCTCTTTTTATGTTCTATGGGAGTTCTGAGGACGGACAAACAGCGGTCCTCGGAGTTTAGTAAAGGATATTCAAATCCTGCTTTTTTGTTTTACTAATAATAGTCTGACGCTTCCTGTTCTGTAGAGATCACTTCCCTGCAGTCACCTCATCACAGGCAGGATTACACCGACAGGTAACACCTATGTATAGATAACACATGATCCCCCATTCTTTATAGTCTGACACCTCCTGTTCTGTAGAGATCACTTCCCTGCAGTCTCCTCATCACAGGCAGGATTACACTGACAGTAACACTTATATATAGATAACACAGGGTCCACCATTCACTATAGCTGACCCCTCCTGTTCTGTAGAGATCCCCTTTCCCTGCAGTCTCCATCATCACAGGCAGGATTACACTGACAGATATCACCTTTATATAGATAACACAGGATCCACCATTCACCATAGACTGACACGTTCTGTTCTGTACAGAGCACTTCTCCACAGTCTCCTCATCACAGGCAGGATTACACTGACAGGTGACACCTATATATAGATAACACAGGATCCACCATTCACTATAGACTGAACCCCTGTTATGTAGAGATCACTTCCCTGCATCTCCTCATCACAGGCAGGATTACACTGCGGTGACACATTTATATAGATAACACAGGATCCACCATTCAATATAGACTGACACCTCCTGTCTGAAGAGCGCGTCTCTCATAAAGGCAGCATTACAACGGCTTTTTTTTCCATCACTTAATAAAAGCTGACACTCCTATTCTGTAGAGATCACTTCCCTGCAGTCTCCTCATCCCAGGCAGGATTACACTGAAAGATATCACCTTTATATAGATAACACAGGATCCACCATTCACCATAGAATGACCCCTCCTGTTCTGAAGAGACACTTCTCTGCAGTCTCTCATTTCAGCCAGGCGGATTACACTGAAAGGTGACACCTATATATAGAGCACAGGATCCACCATTCACTATAGACTGACACCTCCTGTTCTGTAGAGATCACTTCTCTTCAGTCTCCTCATCACAGACAGGATTACACTGACAGGTAACACCTATATATAGATAACACAGGATCCACAATTCACTATAGACTGACACCTCCTGTCCTGAAGAGATCACTTCCCTGCAGTCTCCTCATCACAGACAAGATTTCACTGAAAAGTGACACCAATGTATATAGATAACACAGGATCCACTATTCACAATAGGAGATGTCACAGCTCCCCCTCCCTGCACACTGACTTCTTTTCGGGTCACAGAGCATGCCCACAACACTCTCCTAAAGAAGTCAATGGGTCTGCTCCTGTCCACAGGCTCCTATGCCCAAAACACTGTCCTATAGAAGTCAATGGGTCTGCTCCTGTTCACAGGCTCCTATGCCCCAAACACACTCTCCTATAGAAGTCAAAGGTCTGCTCTGTTCACAGGCTCCTATGCCCACAACACTCTCCTATAGAAGTCAATGGTCTGTCTCACTCGTACCATCCAAAATGGGCTCCTTATTGCCCACAACACTCTCCTATAGAAGTCAATGGGTCTGCTCCTGTCCACAGGCTCCTATGCCCACAACATCTCCTATAGAAGTCAATGGGTCTGCTCCTGTTCACAGGCTGCTATGCCCACAACACTCTCCTATAGAAGTCAATGGGTCTACTCCTGTTCACAGGTTCCTATGTCCATGTAACTGCCATAAAGCATCGTTCCAAATGCTATTAAAAACAGCTCAGCCAAGATGGCCGCCTCCATAATCCTATACAGAGAACGGAAATAACATGCAATCATAAAATAAAAATGGCAAAAAAGGAAAGAATATGTATTATCTGGTTTAATTTAGTTTTTTTTTTTTTTTAAAATAGCGGCAGATTCCCTTTAAGCCTTGCACTGGGTGTAACTAGGTTTTGCCTTTCTTTTAACAGAACAATGTGACCTAAAAATCAACCATGGAATAACTTTTCCCTGCACAGTAATTGTTCATACCCCTCACGTCCCCTCCCGGCAGCCATGTTGATAGCGGTCTTCCAGAATATCCTGGCTTCTACGTGAAGACTGATTGCCCCAATTATTTGCACATAATCATCCATTTTGCTCCTGTTTTCAGTCCCATTTTGGCTTCTGCCTCATTAATAATGGTTTTGTCTACAGTACAGTACAATACACAGCCGAGTATCAGGCCAACGCCGCACCTCCATATAATTTGCTGTAGTTCTCCACTCATACCCAGTGGCGCATAATCATTACCACACGCCGGGATTTATAGAACATTGCAGTCATAGAAGGCCTCTATTAATTGACCGCTTCATAGTTATAAACCTTTTGTAGGGAGTATAATAGTAGGAAAACATGGCTGCTTTAGTCTACAAACAGCGCCTCTCCCATCCAAAGGGCTATGTGTGGTATTGCAGCTCAGTTTCAAGTGAATGGGACCGAGCTGCAATACCAGAAATGGTCAACGGTGGCGCTGTGTTATGAGAAATTAAAATTTTTGGACATATTAGATTTCGCGTGCAGCTTTGTTCCTAAATCCCTTCTTATGCTCCAGTTACATCCAAAGCTGCATTAAAAAATGAGCACAATACAATACTGTACGTCAGATCTGCACAACTTGCTAGGATGTGGGGGCTAAAAACGCCAAGGAATGCACCCAGACTGTCCCAAAACTGGGCAGTGTTGCCCATTGTGGGGTGGGGTGTACACCAACTCCGCGTCCTATCTCCACATCACTGGATGAGGACCTTCATCAGTGTCTCCCTAGACAGGATTATCATAGTCTGCTCAGGTTTAAGGCCTATTTTATGGCTGAACCCAAGTCACACCTGATGAACTGTGGTGAGATATACGGGGAAACACATCAGGGGGGGACATTGTATATGTGTATAAGGTCTAATATACAAGGAGTTGTTTGTTTATTTGATTAAGCATTGTCTGTACTATGTATCTATTAGGGTGGAATAGGGCCTAATAAGGCCAACCACATGGAGTTGGGACGCCCTTGTCAGGGCGACTACCCCACAGTGTAGTCAGAGCTTTATAGGTAAAGCAGTAGGACCAGGTACCTTGATGCGTTTTGATGGTAGTAGAGACCTTATTGTTGGCCTTGAGGTTATGTTTCTAAATGGGGCATTTTTGTGAAAGGTATATATATATATATATTATATAAAAATATATATATATATATATATTTATATATATATATAAAAAGATTTACTATATATATATATATAATATATTATATAATTATATATATTTTATAATGTCTATATTGAATATTAAGTTTTAACCCTTTGGATTTCAATGATATACAGTTTTGATGGAGGGTTATGATTTATGGTAGCTATGTTCAGTGATATGTGTACACAAACCATGCCCCATCATGGGCCACCAGTAGTCCTCTGGTGGGGTCTTTGATATAAACTCTTTTTTCAGTGGAGCAAGACAATAAAGCTTGGGCTATACATAGTCTGAGCAGAGAGATGTGAGGAGAAATATGATTACAGCTCTGGAGGTTAAGTCTGCTTAATGCTGGCCACTGATGGAATATTACAAAATTTAGCAATGTTGGTTAGTTTTGGGAAAAATTGTTTGGACTATGAGCAGCTAGATGCTGACCAAACATGTAAGATAAAAGATCTGCCATACCTGACCATTTTGGTAGAAACAGCTGGTGATCCAATGTGTATGGGGACCTACTGACTGTCCTCCCACAGCAAATTTTAGGGGAAAGATGGATCAGGCACATTGGAATCCCTAATTCTAGCAGGCGCAAATTAACCTTAATATATCCCAGTATATAATGTATAAAGATCCTATAAAGACTTATGTGTTCCCATGGTTACAGAATACAAACAACCACTGCAAGCTTGTCGGAAAGGAAGAGGACAGATGAAGGGAGTTACTCGTTATGGCATGCTTACACCATGTCAGACTTGGGTGTCCAGGGGCCACCAAAGGAATTGATTCTGGAAACCCAGTAGTTGAGTTAAATCTTGGGGCCCACCAGTGGAGATGATTCTTGGGGCCCACCAGTGGAGATGATTCTTGGGGCCCACCAGTGTAGAGGATTCTTGGGGCCACCAGTGGAGTTGATTCTTGGGGCCACCAGAGCAGATGATTCTTGGGGCCACCGGTGGAGTTGATTCTTGGGTTCCCACCAGTGGAGATGATTCTTGGGGCCCACCAGTGTAGAGGATTCTTGGGCCCACCAGTGGAAATGATTCTTGGGATCCATCAGTGGAGATGATTCTTGGGGCCACCTGTGGAGATGATTCTTGGGGCCCACCAGTGGTGTGGATAGTGGTGGCCACCAGTGGAGTTGATTCTTGGGGCACACCAGTGGCGTTGATTCTTGGGGCCCACGAGTGGCGTTGATTCTTGGAGCCACCAGTGGTGATGATTCTTGGGGCCACCAGTGGAGGTGATTCTTGGAGCCACCAGTGGAGCTGATTCTTGGGGCCCACCAGTGGAGATGATTCTTGGGGCCCACCAGGGGAGTTGATTCTTGGGGCCCACCAGTGGGGTGATTCTTGGGGCCCCAACAGTGGAGATGATCTTGGTTCCCACCAGTGGAGATGATTCTTGGGCCCATTTGTGGAGATGAAATTCTTGGGCCTAAAAAGTGGAGGTGATCCTCGGCGCCCACCAGTGGAGATGATTCTTGGGGCCCACCAGTGGAGGTGATTCTCGGCGCCCACCAGTGGAGATGATTCTTGGGGCCCACCAGTGGAGATGATTCTTGGGATCCACCAGTGGAGATGATTCTTGATACCGACCAGTGGAGATGGTTCTTGGGATCCACCAGTGGAGATGATTCTTGGGGCCCACCAGTGGAGTTGGTTCTTGGGGCCCACCAGTGGAGATGGTTCTTGGGATCCACCAGTGGAGGTAATGCTTGGGGCCACCAGTGGAGATGATTCTTGGAGCCACCAGTGGAGATGATTCTTGGGATCCACCAGTGGAGGTGATTCTTGGGATCCACCAGTGGAGGTGATTCTTGGGATCCACCAGTGGAGGTGATTCTTGGGGTCCACCAATGTAGTTTAATCTCAGGACCCACTGGTGGAGTTGAATCTTGGTGTCTATCAGTAGAATTGATTCTGGGGTTCACCAGTGATGTTGATTTTTGAGGCCCATCAGTGAAGTTGATTCTTGGGCCCACCAGTGGAGTTGATTCTTGGTGCCAACCTTTGGAGTTGATTCTTGGGAGTCCACCAGTGGGGTTGATTCTTGGGGCCCACCCGTGGAGTTTAATCGTGGGATCCACCATTGAAGCTGATTCTTGGCCCCCTCTACATTAGCTGCACATGACTCTTGCTTTCTGCCTCCCTTCCTCTGCCTTTCTCCCTGAAAAGCAGCCCCAAGCCCACCATGACCAGGTGCCCAACATGGTTTTCTTTTGCTCCCCTGTGGGCCAGTCCGAACCTGGAGTTAGACCACATGGGAATTGTTACCAGGGAGACATATAGATCTGCATAGAAACTGAATACAGAAAAGTATAGGAAGCTTTTTACAAGGTTGCTACATATATATATAGTTCCGGATAAACTGGACAAAAAATGTAGTTGCAGATGACTAAGTCCCCTCTCATGTGTAGCCATGAAAATCTTTAGAATAATAATGGCACACATTGAATCCTTTTGCGCTGGAACAAACTGCAATAAGCCATGTTCTGGATATAGTACACAGCGCTGCTGCGCGCCATTCAATTCCTTGTACCGCTCCTGGTTGTGTTAAGATCTGTCCTGACCGAGCACAGAACTACTGCAAATGTCACACCTGAAAGTTCTCCAATCTTGTAGTTTGTCAAACAATCATTTTCCACCAGATTCAATTTACTGTGATGACCAAGATGTCAAAGTAAAGGTCAGGAATTGCCAGGATGCCTAGAGGTTAGTCGTCTATGTACCCAGCTATGACGGCTGCCACCACTGCACGGATAAATGACTCCCATAGAAAGCTCATTACTGAATACTTCCAGGACAATGTCTAGGAAGTAGGAATATGCTACATTTTAACAATAAGAATTCACAGACCAGAGACAGATAAATGTATACAGCTCCCATGCTGACCTATGTATCTCTATGATAATTGTCTGGAGAAGCACAAAACCATGTACACTCCATCACAAGGGGAAGCTGACAAATCCTCTATATATTTGGTCCTCAACCTTTGGTATATTTATTTTCTGCTTTTATATAACGCCATCATATTCCTCAGCGCTGTACACAGATTGTCAGCATTCACATTGTTCCCTGTCCCCATTGGGGCTCAGAGGGTGCAGGAAACCAAAGTTCCCAGAGGAAATCACCACAAACAGGATGAAAATATACAAACTCCTGGCAGATGTTTTCCTGGGTGGGATCAGAAACGAGGACCTCACTGCTGCTAGGCAGCAGTTCTAACTACTGAGCCACCTTGCTGCACCATGCTAACCACTGAACCCACTGTGATGCACCATACTAGCTACTGAGATGCTCTTCTGCACGGTGCTAACCACCAATCGATTGTGATATACCATGCTCACCCCTAAGACACCGTTCTGCACCGTGCTAACCACTGAGCCATAATGATGCAGCATGTTAACCACTGAGCAACCTTACTAATCACTAAATAACTATGTTACCCCCATGTCCAGGGTCCCACATAGAAGCAGGAGAGCCAGCAAGAGATGGTCTGCCATCTATAAAGAGGTGTGCTGCTCTATACTGCCCCACACAGGAGGGGGTCTGCTCTATACTGCCCCACACTGGACAGGATCTGCCTGCTCTATACTGCCCCACACAGGAGGGGGTCTGCTCTACACTGCCCCACACAGGAGGGGGTCTGCTCTATGCCGCCCCACACAGGAGGGGGTCTGATCTATACTGCCCCACACAGGAGGGGTCTGATCTATGCTGCCCCACACAGGAGAAGGTCTGCTCTATACTGCCCCACACAGGAGAGGTTCTGCTCTATACTGCCCCACACAGGAGGGGGTCTGCTCTACACTGCCCCACACAGGAGGGGGTCTGCTCTATGCCGCCCCACACAGGAGGGGGTCTGCTCTATACTGCCCCACACAGGAGGGGGTCTGATCTATACTGCCCCACACAGGAGGGGGTCTGATCTATGCTGCCCCACACAGAGGGGGTCTGCTCTATACTGCCCCACACAGGAGGGGGTCTGCTCTATACTGCCCCACACAGGAGGGGTCTGCTCTATACTGCCCCACACAGGAGAGGGTCTGCTCTATACTGCCCCACACAGGTGGGGTTCTGCTCTATACTGCCCCACACCGGAGGGGGTCTGCTCTATACTGCCCCACACAGGAGGGGGTCTGCTCTATACTGCCCCACACTGGACAGGATCTGCCTGCTCTATACTGCCCCACACAGGAGGGGGATTACTCTATACTGCCCCACACAGGAGAGGGTCTGCTCTATACTGCCCCACACAGGAGAGGGTCTGCTCTATACTGCTCCATACAGGAGGGGGTCTGCTCTATACTGCCCCATACAGGTGGGGGTCTGCTCTATACTGCCCCACACAGGAGAGGGTCTGCTCTATACTGCTTCACACAAGAGAGGGTCTGCTCTATACTGCCCCATACAGAAGAGGGCCTGCTCTATACTGCCCCAAACAGAAGAGGGCCTGCTCTATACTGCCCCACACAGGAGGGGGTCTGCTCTATACTGCCCCACACAGGAGGGGGTCTGCTCTATACTGCCCACACAGGAGAGGGTCTGCTCTATACTGCCCCATACAGAGGGGGTCTGCTCTATACTGCCCCACACAGGAGGGGTCTTCCTGCTCTATACTGCCCCACACAGGAGGGGGTCTGATCTATACTGCCCCACACAGGAGGGGGGCTGCTCTATCCTGCCCCACACAGAGGGGGTCTGCTCTATGCTTCCCCACACAGGAGGGGTCTGATCTATGCTGCCCCACCCCAGAGGGGGTCTGATCTATGCTGCCCCACACAGGAGAGGGTCTGCTCTATACTGCCCCACACAGGAGGGGGTCTGCTCTATACTGCCCCACACAGGAGGGGGTCTGCTCTATACTGCCCCACACAGGAGGGGGTCTGCTCTATACTGCCCCACACCGGAGGGGGTCTGCTCTATACTGCCCCACACAGGAGAGGGTCTGCTCTATACTGCCCCACACAGGAGAGGGTCTGCTCTATACTGCCCCATACAGGAGAGGGTCTGCTCTATACTGCCCCACACAGGAGGGGGTCTGCTCTATACTGCCCCACACAGGAGAGGGTCTGCTCTATACTGCCCCACACAGGAGGGGTCTGCTCTATACTGCCCCACACAGGAGGGGGTCTGCTCTATACTGCCCCACACAGGAGGAGCTTTGTCTTTTAGAGAGTTGCAGTGCCAGCAATTCCTCTCCCATCAGAATGACACCCGGCTTGGTCTCCGACATGGGACCAAGCAACTGCTCGGATTACAATTCCCTCATCTAATCCCATCACACCCAGGCAGCAGGACTCTCCCCAGCAGCAGCTCCATCTCCCCCATAGACAATACACTGTACACCCAGGCAGCAGGACTCTCCCCAGCAGCAGCTCCATCTCCCCCATAGACAATACACTGCACACCCAGGCAGCAGGACTCTCCCCGGTGGCGGTGCTCCATCTCCCCCATAGACCATACACTGTACACCCAGGCAGCAGGACTCTCCCCAGCGGCTCCATCTCCCCCATAGACCATACACTGTACACCCAGGCAGCAGGACTCTCCCCGGCGGCTCCATCTCCCCCATAGACAATACACTGCACACCCAGGCAGCAGGACTCTCCCCGGCGGCTCCATCTCCCCCATAGACAATACACTGCACACCCAGGCAGCAGGACTCTCCCCAGCAGATCCATCTCCCCCATAGACAATACACTGTACACCCAGGCAGCAGTACTCTCCCCGGCGCCGCTCCATCTCCCGCATAGACCATACACTGTACACCCAGGCAGCAGGACTCTCCCCAGCAGCAGATCCGTCTCCCCATAGACCATACACTGTACACCCAGGCAGCAGGACTCTCCCCAGCGGCTACATCTCCCCCATAGACAATACACTGTACACCCAGGCAGCAGGACTCTCCCCGGCGGCTCCATCTCCCCCATAGACAATACACTGTACACCCAGGCAGCAGGACTCTCCCCAGCAGCAGCTCCATCTCCCCATAGACAATACACTGCACACCCAGGCAGCAGGACTCTCCCCCATAGACCATACACTGTACACCCAGGCAGCAGGACTCTCCCCAGCAGCAGCTCCATCTCCCCCATAGACAATACACTGTACACCCAGGCAGCAGGACTCTCCCCGTGCTCCATCTCCCCCATAGACAATACACTGTACACCCAGGCAGCAGGACTCTCCCCGTGCTCCATCTCCCCCATAGACAATACACTGTACACCCAGGCAGCAGGACTCTCCCCAGTGCTCCATCTCCCCCATAGACAATACACTGCACACCCAGGCAGCAGGACTCTCCCCGTGCTCCATCTCCCCCATAGACAATACACTGCACACCCAGGCAGCAGGACTCTCCCCGGCGGCTCCATCTCCCCCATAGACAATACACTGTACACCCAGGCAGCAGGACTCTCCCCGGCGGCTCCATCTCCCCCATAGACCATACACTGCACACCCAGGCAGCAGGACTCTCCCCGTGCTCCATCTCCCCCATAGACCATACACTGTACACCCAGGCAGCAGGACTCTCCCCGTGCTCCATCTCCCCCATAGACCATACACTGTACACCCAGGCAGCAGGACTCTCCCCGGCGGCTCCATCTCCCCCATAGACAATACACTGTACACCCAGGCAGCAGGACTCTCCCCGTGCTCCATCTCCCCCATAGACAATACACTGCACACCCAGGCAGCAGGACTCTCCCCAGCAAATCCATCTCCCCCATAGACAATACACTGTACACCCAGCCACAGGTTCTCCCCGGGGCCCCATCTCCCATAGACAATACACTGTCCCCAGGCGCAGGCTCCCCCCCGGGGGCTATCCCCCCATACAATACACGCACACCCAGGCAGCAGGGCTTCCCCGCGGCTCCCTCTCCCCCATGACAATACACTGTACACCCCGCAGCAGACTCTCCCGGGGCTCCCCTCTCCCCCATAACAATACATGCACACCCCCCAGCAGGACTCTCCCGCGGCTCCCTCTCCCCCCTGACAATACACGACACCCAGGCAGCGGCTCTCCCCCCCTCCAAACCCCCCTAACAATACCGACACCCAGGCACGACTCCCCCGCGTCCATTTCCCCCGACAATACACGTACACCCAGGCAGCGGACTCCCCCAGCAGCAGCTCCATCCCCCCATAGACAATACACGCACACCCCGGCAGAGGGCTCTCCCCGCGTCCTCTCCCCATAGACAATACCTGTACACCCAGGCAGCGGATCTCCCCGCCTCACCCCCCAAAAAAATACACTTAACCCCGGCAGCGGCTCTCCCCCGGCTCATCTCCCCCATTTGACAATACACTGACACCCACATAGGATCTCCCCGGGGGCTCATCTTTCCCCCTAGACAATACACTGTACACCCAGCAGCAGGACTCTCCCCACGGCTTCATTCCCCCCAAACAATACAAAATGCACACCCAGGCAGCGGGGCTCTCCCCCGGGGCCATTTCCCCCCAAAACAATACCTGTACCCCCGGAGCAGGACTCTCCCCCGCGCTCATCTCCCCCATAGACAAAACACTGCACCCCAGGGAGCAGGACCTCCCCAGCGGCTACATTCCCCCCTAAACAATACACTGACACCCCCGGGGAGCAGGCCTCCCCGGCTATCTCCCCCCAAAACAAACCTGTACCCCAGGCAGCAGGACTTCCCGCGGGCCCCCACTCCCCCAAAAACAATACATGACACCCCGCGCAGGACTTCCCCAGCGCCTCCTCCCCCAAGACCATACACTGCCCCCCCAGGCAGAGGGGCCCCCCCGGGGCTCCATCCCCCCATAGACAAATACACTGTACACCCCGCAGCAGGATCTCCCCGGCTCCCTCTCCCCCATAACAACACTGACACCCAGGAGCAAAGGACTCCCCCGGGGCCCCCATCTCCCCCTAGACAATACACTACACCCAGGCAGGGAGGGCTCCCCCGGCCCCCCATCTCCCCCCTAGCAAAACACTTAAAACCCAGGGAAACAGACTCCCCCCCCGCGGGTACATCCCCCCCATAGACAAAACACTGACACCCCGGCACAGGGCCTCCCCGGCCCTCTCCCCCATAGACAAACACTTTACACCCAGGCGCAGGACTCTCCCCGGCGGGTCATCTTCCCCATGAAAAACCTGTACACCCCGAGCAGGACTCTCCCCAGGGGACATCTCCCCCTAGCAATACACGACACCCAGGCGAGACTCTCCCCGGGGGCTACTCTTCCCCATAACAAAACACTGTACACCAGGCAGCAGGACTCTCCCCGCCCATTCTCCCCCATAGACAACATGCACACCCCCGGCAGCAGGACTCTCCCCGGCTCTCTCCCCATAGACAATAAAACTGCACACCCCGGCAGCGGGTTCTCCCGGCTCCTCCCCCATAACAATACATGTACACCCAGGCAGCAGAATCTCCCCGGCTCCATCCCCCCATAACAAACACTGACACCCAGGGAGCAGGACTCTCCCAGCCGCTCCATCTCCCCCCTAACAAAAATACACCCCGGCAGCAGGGGCTCTCCCCGGGTCCCATCTCCCCCATAGACAAAAAATAAAACCCAGGGAGCAGGGCTCTCCCCCGTTTTCTCATCTCCCCTAACAATACACTGTCACCCGGAAGGACCTCCCCTGCCCTTCCCCCATGCAATACACTCCACCCGGAGCAGGACTCTCCCCGGCCTCCATCTCCCCCCTAGACAATAAATGACACCCATAGAGGACTTCCCCCGCGTCATCCCCCCAAGACAAACACTGACACCCAGGCGCAGGACTCTCCCCCCCGGGTCATCTCCCCCATAACAAAACACTGACCCCAGGCAGCAGGACTCTCCCCGGCCCATCTCCCCCCAAACAACATGAACACCCAGGCGAGGGCTCTCCCCGGCTCATCCCCCCATAGACAATTAACTGCCCCACCCCGGGAGCAAATCTCCCCCGCGTCCCTCCCCCATAGACAAACACTGTACCCCCCCGGACAACTCTCCCCGGCTCCCTCTCCCCCCTAACCATACACTGTACACCCACAGCAGGATTCCCCGGCGCCGCTCCATTTCCCCCCCAAGACAAAACACTGCACCCCCCGGGCTTCCCCCTTTTACTCCCCCTAACCCTAAACCCCAGGGAGCAGGGCTTCCCCGTTGCTCCTCCCCCCATAGACAATAACTGACACCCCCCCGGCAGAGGAAATCCCCCGTGGGCCCCCATCTCCCCCCCCCTAGACAATACACTGCCACACCCACCCCCCCGCGGCTCTCCCCGGGGCTCACCCCCCATAACAATAACTGCCACCCAGGGATAGGACTTCCCCCCTCCATTCCCCCCATAGAAAAATAACGCCCCCCAGGGAGCAGACTCCCCCGGCGCTCCCTCCCCCATAGACCATACACTCACCCCAGGGAGCAGATCTCCCCGGGCTCCACCCCCCAAGACCCTACACTTAAACCCAGGCAGCAGGGCTCTCCCCCCCATTTAAAACAATCACTGACACCCAGGCAGCAGGGACTCTCCCCCGCACAGTCCTCTCCCCCCAAAACAATACACTGTACACCCCGGAAACAGGACTCCCCAGCAGATCCTCTCCCCCAAGACAATCACGACCCGGCAGCAGGACTCTCCCAGGCAGCCATCTCCCCTAGACAAAAACACTGCACACCCCCGGCAGCAGACTCCGGGCTCCCTCTCCCCATGAACAATACCTGACACCCAGGGAGCAGGACTTCCCCGGGGGGCGCTCCAAACTCCCCCATAGACCATACACTGCACACCCAGGCAGCAGGACTCCCCGGGGGTCCTCTCCCCATAGACAATAAACTGCACACCCAGGCACAGGACTCTCCCCCACGCTCCATCTCCCATAACAATACATGACCCCGCCAGGACTCTCCCCGGGGGCTCCATTCCCCCCATAACATACACGACCCCCGGAGCAGGACTCCCCCGGGCCTCCATCTCCCCATAGACAATAAACTGCACCCCCAGGGACAGGCTCTCCCCCATAGACAAACACTGTACACCCAGCACGGACCTCCCCCGCAGCACTCCATCTCCCCATAGACAATACATGTAAAAACCCAGGGACGGACCTCCCCAGCGTCCCTCTCCCCCATAGACAATACCGACACCCCGGCAGCAGGGCTCTCCCCGGTCCATCCCCCATAAAAATACATGCACACCAGGCACAGACTCTCCCGGCCTCATCTTTTCCCCCTAGACAAACAGTACACCCCGGCAGCAGGACTTCCCCGAGGCTCCATCCCCCATAGACAATACATGCACACCCCGGCAGAACCTTTCCCGCTCCATTCCCCATAACAAACACGACACCCAGGCAGCAGGGCCCCCCGGCCCATCTCCCCCCTAGACCCAAAAATGTACACCCAGGGGCAGGACCTCCCCCTGCTCCATCTCCCCCCTAGAAATCACTGACACCCGGGAGCAGGACTTCCCCCCGGGCCCCCACTCCCCATAACAATACCGCACACCCCCCGGCAGCGGACTCTCCCGGCCGGTCATTCCCCTAACAAAACCTGAAACAAACCCGGGAAACAGGACTCTCCCGGCGGCTCCCTCCCCCCATAACAATACACTGACACCCAGGGAGCAACTCCCCGCGGCTCATCCCCCTAACAAACACTGCACACCCAGGCAGCAGGGCTCTCCCGGCCCCATCCCCCCTGAATACACGAACCCCGGGGCGACTCTCCCCCTGCTCCATCTCCCCCCCTTGACAAAATGTACACCCAGCAGCAGGGCTCTCCCCGGGGGCCCCTTCCCCTAAAAATTTTTCCCCCTCCCAACCCCCCCCCCCCCCCCCCCCCCTCCCCCCAAAGACCAAACACGACACCCCGGCAGCAGGGCCCCCCGGCTCCATCCCCCATAACCATCACTGACACCCAGGCGCAGGACTCTCCCCCGGGGTCCACTCCCCATAGACAAAATACACCCCGGGGCCCGGGAATCCCCGGGGCCGCCCTCCCCGAAAAAAAAGGGGGGCTCCCCCCCCTCCCCCCCATAGACAATACACTGAAACCAACCCCCCCGGGGCCCCCCCGTTAAAACTCTCCCCGGGGGCTCCATCTCCCCCATAACCATACCTGAAAACCCAGGGCAGGGCCCCCCTGCCCCACTCCCCCCTAACCCAAAACTGTAAAAACCCAGGGCAGTTCCCCCCCATTTAAACTCCCCCCCCCCCGTTTGGGGGTCCCTCTCCCCCATAGACCAAAAACTGAAAAACCCCGCAGGGGGACCCCCCCCCCCCCCCCCTTTTTTCCCCCCAACTGGGGCCCCTCCCCCTAGACAAAACATTACACCCAGGGGGAAAGCGGGACCTCCCCCCCCCCGGGTTGCTCCATCCCCCCATAGACCATACACTACACCCGGGAGAGGGTCTCCCCGTTGCTCCATCTCCCCCCCCTTGGGGGGAACCCCCCCCCCCCTAACCAAAAGTACACCCCGGACAGACCCCCCCTGCTCCATCTCCCCCGCCATAAGAACCCCAAACACCCCCCCCCCCCGCCCCCACCCAGGCGCAGGACCCCCCCCCTCCCCCAAAACCCAAAGAAACCAAAACTCCCCCCTCTATAGACATACATGCACACCCAGGCAGCAGGGCTCCCCCCCCGTGCTCCATCTCCCCATAGACAAAAACTGTACACCCGGCAGCGGGCTTCCCCCGTGCTCCATCTCCCCCAAAAGACCATACACTGACACCCAGGCAGCAGGGCTCCCCCGTGTCCATCTCCCCCATAGACAAAACACTGTACACCCAGGGCAGCAGGACTCTCCCCGGGGCTCCCTTCCCCCATAACAAAACACGACACCCAGGCAGCAACTCTCCCCCCTTTCCCCTTCCCCCTAGACCATAAAGTACACCCCGGCAGCAGGTCTCCCCCCGTGCTCCCTTCCCCCCCTAGACAATACATCACCCCAGGCACAGGACTCTCCCGGCGGGCTCACCCCCCATGACCATACACTGCACCCCAGGCAGCAGGACTCTCCCCCGGTACATCTCCCCCATAGACCATACATAAACCCGGCAGCAGACTTTTCCCCCGGGTCCCCTCCCCCCTAGACAATACATTAACCCAGGGAGCAGGGCTCTCCCCGTGTCCCCTCTCCCCCAAAACCATACATGTACACCCAGGGAGCAGACCTCCCCCCTGCTCCATTCCCCCATAACCCCTAATCAACTTTTCCCCCTTTTTTCCCCCCCCCCTGACGATCCAGTAGCAGCAGACCTGTTTCTTCTGCCCTCGCCCCCCTCGCTCAAAGGTTTTTTTTTTTTTTTATCGTCTTTTGCCCACGACTGAGTCTTGTGGTTTTTGGCTGGGCTCTTCAGGGTTTTCCTGCCGGGCGGATTTTGCTCCCCGGTTCATCGTTCATGTGATTTTCTGCTAATGCAGATGTGATTCCCTTCGCCGTCGCTCTCTAGACTCTCGCTTAAAGGAGGGGGGTGGGGGGGGGAAAACCCAAAAAGGCTTGGGGTAGCAGAAATGGAAGACTGAAGCCCTGACTATCTTCATATAAATCCGTTTCTTTTCCTAGGCCCTCTGGGAGATGGAAAAAATCAGGTAAGTGACTGTTTTGCTTCTCCTGCCGTTTCCCTGCAAACATCAAAGAGCACTTTTAAAGGGAATTTCATTGGGTTTATGCAGTAGGATATAGACTCCATACAGAGGGCTATGTCCTATGGGGCCTTTTATTACCACTGAATGCCTATCTGCAGAAGCCCCTCGTTGGTCTGTCTGGGTTTTTCTGTTTTGGAGCAATTTCCATTGCGTGTAGATTTTCAACGCGGCTCTCCCGCTGTTGGGAATAAAACTCCCATATGCAGTATATCCCTAAGGGGCGGGCATGATGGGAGATGTGTTTTCCCCCCGTGGAGAGGCAGTTGCAGACCCCTTGATTTAGGACGATGCTTCAGACCCCCCCCCCCCCCATAAAGCAGCTGCCCCTGTGCTCTGCCTCTGTCTATGCTGTATCCGCTTTGCTGGCATGTGTTTCGTGTGTTTCTATGTATATTCCTGCAAATGTATTTGTGTTACGGCCGCCTCATTGTATCGTAGCATTGCCCCTTTGGGTTTTTTATTCAAGATCTGATGCTTACCACCAAAGCCGCCGAGCGTTCCGGTGTAATTACCCCTGCAATCTACCGAAACCGGAGCCTCCGAGGCTAATTACCGGGTCTAGAGATCTTCGAATGTGTATAAACAGGAGATAAATTGCCTGGAGTCGTCTGGTTCGGCGGCGGTTTAGGCC